>JADNRY010000958.1:0-20643 GCA_015501585.1 Rhodocollybia butyracea | reverse complement strand
AATCAAATACGTTATTATCTGAAGTCATGACTCGCTGTACACATACCTTGTTCCGCAAGTCTTACAGGTAGCACGACTTCTGGAGACTTCTGAATGGACATCAAAGGTAATATCCATAACAAAATCATCCAGCAAGTCACAAAATAGTTTCGTACTCTTTCATTGGAGGTTAGAATTAACGGAAACAGCATGATTACTTGCATGGCACACCAGGGCTTGTAGAACTTGTTCTTTTTCTGCTTTTTCTGCCTTTGACGGAGCCATTCCTGTAGAAAGATTAAGCCAGTTGATTAACAAGCCAGCGGAAGCCTGACCGCATCCAGGTATTCACGTGTTCGGTAGACGCCGCGAGCGCCGTGACTTTTTTCTAATCTCTTGGACTTCTGCCTTTCTGTGATGGCTCTGAGTAGCAATTATATCTACTACATGACTATGAGCTCTAGCGATTTGGTAAAATTGCTCCTGGGATTTTCTATCACATCGTTCGTCATGGAACTGCGCTTAGACATGTTTGGGAAATGAAGATTTACATTTGTCGACATCTCTACAATCTCTCTTTCTCACTAGATTTCTCAGTCTTCCTTCAATGATCCCACACCCTCCCACACCCTACTCATTTCGTCCCCGTATCATTGTTTTGCCTTGGCCCTTGACGATTGGAACGTTACCAGAATCACGACATCAGGCTTCATCAATCATTCGCAGCTACAAAATGAACACCTCTAGACATAAGACAGCTCTAGACAGTTGCGAATTCCAATTCTTTCTACATAGACTTGGTAATCGCTTAACGTCACCAACAATACATAACCTTCCCTTCAGGTCCTCATAGTGAAGGACGCGCGCTCATATTGCATGTCTCTGTTCCCATTGATGTCCCTTGACATCTTGGTGAACATCATACACTAGTACCTGGTATTCCACATCTTAACCAACAACCCCTCAATATCGTTTTCACCCCGTCATGAATTTCGGTGTAGGTGTCGGCGATGTTTATTTGGTCGCAAAGTTTGCTTGGAACATATACAAAGCCTGCAAAGAGTCAGGCGATGACTTCAGGAAGCTATCGAGCGAAGTGGCATCTCTGCATGTAGTCCTCAAGGAGTCAGAGGAATACATCGATGAATACACCGATCTCCCTGCTTCTCGCAGAAATCGCCTGAAGATTCTCACAGATGGTTGCGATGGAGTACTCAAGGACTTGGATAAGCTGCTCAAAACGTATGAGAGTCTAGCACACAGTCTCAACGGACTTGGGATCGTATGCGGTTTGGTTGGAGGACCTGGCGGATATCAGATCCAGACTTATCAGCCAGACCACACTTTTGACTGCGTTCAATAGTATCCTCATAAGGTGAGCATTAAACAGAATCGTACACAGGGCTTTATTTCAACTCGTTTTCAGCTCTTCGATCCCCGAATGGAAAAGAGGCTCGTTAAGCTCATCACCGAAGTACAGGCTGGACAGCGGGAAGGCTCCGTAGTGAGCCTACCTGATATCACGGAAACCATAGAATCCCCGATGTTTGGAACCAACTCCGTCGGGAGCTTGAAGATGTGGGGATCACCCCAGTGGTGGTAGAGGAGAACCACGACTATATAATCAATTGGATGAAGGCAGCTCTGACACAAGGGCTTGTGGATGAGGTATCTCCAGGTTCAGGACATCTGAACGTTATGGGAAACATAGGTTTGGGAAGCATGGGCTCAGCTTCAAGCACGATTACGATCGTCGGAAATGAGGAGTTTGAAGAGGAGTTACAAAGAAAGCAGGCCGAAAAGCCGTTTGGTGGTGTTATTCAAGTCCAGTCTGTCAAAGTTAGGAAGAAGACAGATCCTACAAGGATGATCAAGAAACTTTTCGTAAAGGACACGGCCATCGTCCAAGCTGCGAGTGATGGAGACTTAGATAAAGTTGTCAACTTGATCAGCATTGGCTGCAACGTCAATGTTACAGACCGTTGGGGGTGAGTATGGAATTCTGATGACTTTCTGTGTCCTAATTCGTGTACTCAGATGGTCGGCCTTAGCATGGCGGCGTACGGAAACCACTTGACGATCGCTCGAGTTCTTCTCGACCACGGCGCTAGCTTGGACAATATTGATGTAGATGGTGATTCGCCCTACCAACTGGCAACCAACAGAGGTATTAAATTCTGAACATTTCTTTTTTGCGCCACTCATTCTGTGTATACAGGGCATTCAGATATGTTGATCTTATTTGATCAAGTTACGGCCGAGAGAGATCTCCATGCCAGAGAACAAGACACTGAAAAACCCAGACAGTGAGTCAGTTTTACCAACAAGTATGTTAACGACTTGACGCATCCTGTAGAGTCGACATTGCGACCCTGTCAGTGTCACTGTGAAGCCAAATCTGTTTCAATCGTGTATCTTCGATGTATCTTGGTCCTGCTACGTATCTATTTTATGGGCACAGCGACTAGTTTAAATGCTAATTTATTGACAATAAATGGTAGGATAGTATGTATGTAGTGTTCTGGATGAAAGAAAGAGCTTTCTGTACCTCACGGTTAGTCTGCAGAGGAGGCTGTGTGACTACAAATGTCTTATGCCACAAAACGCCATGGTGTCGATGGGTTGACAGATAGCAAGCCAAGCTTGACCTCTTAATCCCAACTTCTCTCCCACTGTCAACCTTTTCATTACCGAAATGCAAAACGAACGGCGCAGGAGCATCTGTATTGTGGGCGCTGGCATCTCTGGACTGCGATGCGCGGATGTCCTCCTTTCGCATGGCTTCCAAGTTACTATATTCGAAGCCAGAGACAGAATAGGTGGCAGAGTAAGTGGATTTACGTTATTCAAGGATTATATTGATTTGTTCCAGTTCTGCCAGTCCAACGACCTCGGGTACACAATCGATATGTTGGTATTCGATTACTTTTGGTTACGGCTCCCTGATTTTGTGGCAGTGGACCGAATTGGATACACACTTGGGATAGTGGCGAAGTCCATCCGATATGGAAGCTGGCAATGGAGACCAATACCCAGTACATCACTGGAACTCCAAGCAGATGATTTTCGACGCTACCGGGAGTATGTTATCCGATGAGAAGACAGATAGACTTTCGACTTTGCTGTGGAAGATCATCGAGGAGGCATTCGAATTTAGCGCGAAAGCACATGAGAAGGATGGTGGAAAGAGCATCCTCGCAGGAGACTCTCTGTATGATTTTATCAAAAAGAGATCTATCGAGGAGCTACAGGATGAACAAGAGCGCGAAACTCTTTTACAGATGAGTGAGATGTGGGGGGCTTACGTCGGTGAGCCTGTTTGGAAGCAAAGTTTGAGATTTGCCTGGATGGAGGAGTGTTGTGGAGGAGGTAGGCATTCTTCTTGTAGATTAAACAATGATAGTACTTACGATTACACGTTCAAGAGGAAATGTTCGTGGCTTCAGACTATTCTGCAATATTTGGTAGAATCTCAAAGACTGCCAAAGAGGAAGCTAAAATTATGCTTGGTAAGAAAGTCGTTTCCGTCCAAACAGAGGATCGTAGCTCTGGGAAGCAGGTTTCTGTGACTTGTGATGATGTTTCCACCGATCAATTCGACGAAGTGGTGATGACAACTCCGTTAGGATGGCTAAAGACACATCCCAACTGCTTTGCTCCGCCGCTACCGCCGAGACTAACCTCAGCAATCGATAATCTGAAGCTTTCTCAACTCGAAAAAGTATTCATTACCTTCCCGTCAGCTTTCTGGATCTCTGATAGCACCACTGATTCTTTCCCGAGTTACACAAACTGGCTTCGTCCACTGTATGCCGATGATACCAATCCTCACCACTGGCCTCAGGAAATCTGGAATCTAGCTTCGTTTACACCACCACATAACCACCCAACAATTTTGTTTTACCTCTACGGTGACTGCTCCAGACATATAGTAAACGCAATATACGGCAAGCCAAAACAAGAAAAGCACGACTTTCTCGATAAATTTTTCTTCCCTTATTACTCTCGCCTTCCTAGGTTTGACCTAGAAAACCCGAGCTGTACCCCAAAGGCGATCCTCGCTACAGAATGGCTTAAAGACGAGTTGAACGGCTACGGCAGCTATTGCAATTTTCAAACGGGGGTTGAAGAAGCGGACAAGGATGTTGAGACATTCAGAGACGGTTGTCCTGAGAGGAGATTATGGTTTTGCGGTGAACATGCCGCTCCGTTTGAGGAATGTGGGACAGTAGCCGGGGCTTACTTATCGGGTGAATTTATTGGAAAGAAGATAGTCGAATTGTACAGTGCTAATGCTTAGTGTCTTCGTCAATGCATGGTCTTCGCGTCAGACCCTAACGGTCCCTTCATAACATCTCGACTTCGTTTATAGATTTCTCGGGGTCGTACTCTGAATCTTCCTTCTGGATCGAATCTGCTTCCTTGTTGGTTGTGGTCCTGAGGCGTAGAGCTGCTTCACGATCAGCGAGCAGTTTTATGCCTACGATTAATATCTGGAAGCATTTTCAGTTCAACGTCGTTTCTAGCTTGACAAAGCGAGAATCGTAACATACCAATCCTGCAATGACCAAACCAAACGTCCCAGGAAAGCCTCGACGGAATCTGTAAGAAAGAACGTTTGAGCGAAACTGAATTTCGATCAATGAGTGGATACTCACGTAGGCGCCCTATAGCAGTGAGAAACAGGAAGTTAGTCAAATACTGGGTATAAACCTGGGACACGTACATTGTCTGGGGAAAGATAACTATAGGTAACCACGCGGATACGGAGTATTGCAGGCCATTCATTGAAGAAATCGTCACTGCCCTCACTGAAAATAATACTTAGGGATACAAAAATCAAGGTGCCGTTAGCTTACATTCATTATCATCGGCGAGGAGCTCATTTGCCCAGGTAAAGAAGACAGCAGTCATGAGTTGCACTCCCTATTGACAATGGTGAATGTCAAAACACGATATGAGCAAGCGAAACATAGCTCACCCCAGTCATAAAAGCAAACAATATAAGTTTTTCGTTTTTGGGCCAGAAGGCTAGGATCCCTGTAGGTAAGAGACCGTAGAACTAGCGAGCGTTAAGATTAGGGTGGAAGAGTAGTGCCAGTGGGACGACTCACAAGTGGTCCAAAAACAAATGCAAACCGGGATCCCGTCAGGTCACTTCCAAAGCCCCAGATGAAAATACACAACGCGGAAATCAAAGACGAGCATGAAGGTATGACGTTTCGCTTGACCACGCTATATCCAGCCGCCTCTAAACAATTGAGAGGATCTCAATGAAAATTTTGTAGATACCACGTCCACAATACACACCCATCCAGATCCCAAAATAGCCGGTGTCGGCGCACGATGAGCCATAGACGATATATCCTAAAACTAACCCGTACCATTCTGAGATTTATTAATCCCAGTAAACCCATCAGAACTTCAACAGAAAATAATGGCTGCTACTTACTCCAGGACGACAGTATGCGTATTATCAATGTCCAGTTGAGTTTCTTCTCTCCGGGTTGTGACTGTCGTAGGATGAAAAATAAACGCCCGCTCACCACAAAATGCCAAGGACTTACTTTGCCTAACGCAAGGGATCTCTTTAGGGCAAAATCTTTCTCCTCCTTGCTGAGATACCAAGCACGAGTGTTCGAAGGTAGATCCGGAAGAACCAAGAGTATCCCTAGGGCACAGGGTACCGTCATACACCCACAAACGATGAATAACCACCTGAATGAAAAACGGTCATCACGGCCGTCGAATCTTAAGTTCTCGGAATTTCAAAAATATACCTCCAACCCGCTAAACAGAGCCATATCAGTGAACGCGCTACTAGGAAATCAAGGGACTTCCTCACCTATTCCATGCTTCTCATTCAAAGTTGTGTAGACGCTTGCCTGTAAATACCCTCCGAAAGATGTGCCCAGAGAGCCTAAGGTGTACAAAATTGAAACCAAGTTTGTCAAACAAAGGATATTTACCAGACAAATGGAAGATAGCAATCCGCTTCGCAAGTTCATGCTTGTTATACCAGGAGCCCATGAGGTCTGAAATGATGTTATGAACCGCTCGTTATAACGAAACTCGGGCCAACGCACACAGGAGGGAAGGAAAGAAAGATGCCTCGAACGCTCCCACCATAAATCTGAACGCATACATTTGATTGCATGTCTTTGCACCAGCTTGAGCGAACGTGAATATGCCTGTAGAGATCACAAGGACGTGTTAGAAAGAGGCAGAAAAGTTTGGCGAGCACTTTCCCCATCCAATCTCGTTGGCAAACAGGAATAAGGATGGTCGCACTCGCGTTACCGCAAGTGTTCCAGGGATCTGGTGCGTCCCTGAGCTCTTTCGTAAGCGCGTGTAGATCCAACTTACCTGGAACAGCGCATAACCGACAGTGTAAAATGTTCCCATCTAAGAAATATAGTCACTCGAATTGACTGACGGCTCTATCATACACTCACAAATGTGTATTGGTTCCCATTCATAGTCAGGTCCTCCTTCATCTTAACGGGAAGTCAGAATATATCATTCCATACTTCATTTTCGAACAGGAAGTACCCCGGAAACATATGCGTTGGCGAGATTTGCTGAATCAAGATACCGCATGAAGAACCCCAAGCATCCAACGACAAGGATGCCAAAGTCAAGCTATAGGTGAATTACTTACACATGGCAAATCCAATGAATACAACCTTACCTTCCTCACCAACCTCTTCTCGAACTGTGACTTCAAATGTCCATCCGAGTCCCAAATGAAAGACTTGCACTTTTGCCAAAACGTCAAGTTGACTACTTCTTTGGCTTTTTCAGGAAGCATGGTTGTGAGTGAAACGGGAGGAAATATTAGAGGGAGCCTCAAGATAAACAAATTCGCATGAAAGGTGACATTTTAACCGTCCCATGACAAACAAGAGATAAGAGTCATGCTATAGAAGTCAGCCTATGGCCACATGAGTAGATAGCGTGAAGAAGCGTGAAGATCGCGCAAGAGATGGGAATTCCAACAAAGGAGTTCTCAATGAAAATGCGAACGCTGATTATTGAAGGAACCTTAATGTTTCATACAGTCCAGAATTTCTATTGTCGCACATTCTACTCTATCCAATGACAAGTTTTCCTTCTGCGTCGTTGAAGTCGTGGACGGGTACTTCGAGATTGAGCTGTCGATCGTGGGGTGAGGTCACTCGATGAGATGCAAAAGAGCGAAATACTCACGGGAGCAGGTCCTTTACGAGCACGACCAGCTGCAAACGGTGAATCAATTTGATAAACTTCGACAAAGAACTCTGAAAATAATACGCACAGATATCGTAATGAGAACCATGACAGGGGCAGAACCTGTATGAAGTTAGCGAAGAACTGGATGTATTTGTAACTACGCACCACCCTCCAAAGTCACCAGCTTCACCAATAGGTACACAACCCAAATGAGTGCAAACACCCAACATGACCAACCATTCTGGCTTTTTAGTCCTTTCTTCATCAGATTGTGGATCCCTGAAAGTCTTCCAATTCGCAGATCTCGCCTCGTCAATCTCGCTCTGTGTTCTGTGTCGGATGAAGACAGGCTTTCCTCGCCATTTGATGATGACATTCTTTCCCTCTGGAATACTCGAGATATCGACTTCTACTTTTGCAAGGGCCAAGACGTCTGCAGAAGCAGCCATAGTTTTCAAAAATTCGGAGACGCTGGACTTGGCGACCGAAGCAGAAAGAACGCCCATGGTGCCAACCATAACATAGGATAATGCACGGGTGTTGTCCGTGTTTTTGGCACGGTAACCTGAAAAGTCGGGAACTTCGGGAGCATCTTTGACTACAGCAGAAGTGTGTAGAAGACGTTGCTGGAATAATCTCTGGGCAGGGCCTACAGACAATTCAACATTTTTTTCGCCAGAAAGACGAGATAGACTTGCCAGTTGTGTAGGTCTTAGAGAAAAGACCGGATGAAGTCTTGGACAGACCTCCAGCCCACGAAGGAGGAGCATCTACGCGAGGACCAGATGAACCATGACCATGAGCGTGCGGGTCAGCAGGAGCCCGTGCAGCGAGATTCAGCAACGGTGCTGCCGGAACACCAGAAGGAAGAGCGCGTACTGTAGGCGTCAAGTTGAATGACTTTTTCACCGCCTGGAAAGAAGCCATCGGTGAGCAACCAGAAATAACAGCGATGTATAGTTGAAAGGTCGGGATAATTCGGGCAGCTCGAAATTCTGTGAGCGCTAATATAAGCGCCGATAATGCGTAATGATTGAAGAAGGCAAAAGAAGGGTTTATTTTCTGGGCTCAAGCCTCAGACTAGAGGCGAAATGTACATGCGAAATGTACTTGCCCCCTAACTACTGAGCTCGGTTGTGCGGATAGTCACCATCACTTGGTTGAGAAAGGTATAAGACTTTGCGAGTGATATGATGGGGCCAGGGGCAGCCATAACCAAGTTATTGTAAAAATAAGATTTTAGAGAAGGCGAAAAATACTGCAACACTTTACTGTAAGGGGAAGGAAGGAAGAAACCTACATTCCATCGTTTCTTCCAGAAAACATGATCAAAATCGGTATGGTAGTAATATTGGTGAGCTTAGATTATGTTGCGATGCAGCAATGGGACAACCAATCGAGGACCTGCAAGTTTGTATATGTATTCAGGGAGAGGGGAGGGTCAGGCCTAGTCAGGCCTGGCAAGTGGCAACGTCCAAGTGAAATTGATTTTGGCTATATATTACAAGTAGTAACATAGTTCATACTGAATACCAGTGTTTCGCTTGGTTCACAAACCAAAACACCCGGTTTTCTTCACTCTCATCGATAGAGGCAACAGCATGAGGCTTGATGGCACCAAGCACCGAAAATGTGGAGACAAAACGATTCTGAATGAAGTCCTCTTCAAGCAATATTTTCAGGATCTCCGCCACCTCTTGTTTATCATACACAGATTTCAATCGCCATCGGATTTCACTCTGAGACAATTGGTTAGTGGTGTCCTCTCTCAAAATCGGATCTACGTACCTGTGAAATTCCAGGCCGAAGGACGATAGCTCCAATGACAGCACGTAATGCAGCTCCCCAGATATCTGTCATTTTCTTACCGAAAATGTCCAACCAGCGACGTGGAAACACTCTGGTCAGCGGCGAATCTGACAGCGCTACTGTCCACGATTTTGCATGCGCAGATGAGACCAGCCGAGTAGAGTTGTATCCAGCCCAGTGGAGGAATGGATGAGGTTCACCAGTCATCTTGAATAGAACCGGGAGGACTTCCTCAGGAGGCATTTCGTTGTTCATCTGTGCATTTCATGTATGATTAACGAGTTCACGAGGAAAAGATTTAGGAATTATACTTACGAGAAGATCTCGCTTCAGCATTCCTTGAGCACCAGCTTGTCCAACGCGCCACAAAATCAACTCGGCTATGCTCAGCTCTCTCGCGTTAAGCTGGCCTCTATGAGCTTTCCAAAGTTCGTCCAAGCATGCGGAACAATCAACAACCCCACCAAGTATATTCTTTCGACAACAAGCTACCAAGCCATCGACTGTTCGACCATGAACTAATGCAGGATCTTCGTCAACGTCCATAGCACCTGTAGCGTCTGGCGCATCGTTCAATGTCGAAGCGGAGTCTTCCAAGCCGAAGAAACGGACGCTAATATCAGTCTCGATTTGATCGTCATCTATGAGGAGCGTGAGGTGGATTTCTGTGAATTTGATTCCAGAACTAACCGGCTTTTTTGCTATTCCAATCCAGCGCAGGTCGACAGGCTTTCGGGTGAGAAGTATCTATGTTGAACTCGACTTTGTTTTCAGAAACAAGCTGGAGTAAATTTGCAAGATCTCCATCCGTAGCAAGCAAAGGCCAATCGCGCCAGACTGTGTCTTGTTGAGCGGAGTCATGCTCTAGCGCCGCCGCGTCCTGGAAGGTGTCTCGACTGATTATTCCATTGAGCGCGTTCACATTACTAGAAACACGATATTAGCGATGAAGCGTTGTAACAGGACGACGAGACGTACAATTCTGAGATCTTGAGTAATCTTCCAGGCTGAGATTTCTGGGGATCACGAACAAGCTTTGAGAGCACATTACGACTGAGAAGGTTCTGGGCTGCTTGAGGTACCCACTCTTCTCCAACACTGGTGAGCAATGCAGACGCAACATCAGGTTTGTACACTTCATTGGGTGTCCCAAGCACTATCTAAGGGAACGATATTGATGAGCAGCATTCGAAGATAAAAGATGATAATTCTACCTTAAGAGCCGCTTCCGCTAGACACATTTCTTCCGCAGGAGATTCTTCGAGTGGTAGTACATCCAATTGGTTGGTAAAAGGAAGGCCAAGCATCCCTCTTTCTCGCCCTTCTTCCACTACAGCATTCCAAACAGGTTCCCAGGAAGGAGTGGTCTGAAGACTTTCAACAACGTCGTATTGTTCGAGTAAACTTGACACGCTACTCGGAATTGGTAACTGCGTCTGTTGTGCAACAGGCATGTATCCTACGCGGCTGAATGTAGCTTTTAGTGGAAAGGAAAGAAAAAACTCATGGTTGCTACTTACAGCGCGTTTTTATCGATATGCTTTCGGAGGAACTCGATATGTTTGATGAGGTCAAAATTCGACGGGTTTCTAAAATCGTCATCGGGAAGATGTATGGAGCCACGATGCTGTACCCAAAGCTGGTACCAGCTATCTTCTAGGCGATTCAAATACGTTTCGCCTCCCGTTGCCTCCCGAAGATGAGCGATACGTTGGCGGACAGTATTTCTGGGGACAGCCGGAAAAACTTGTTCAAGGGCGGCCCATTCCAAACGAATCGCATCCCGACATCTCCCCTTGATGACGGCAGCTGCATCGCGGGCTAGTTCTTCGTATTCTCGAGTCCACATAAATCGATGTCGGCGATTGACAGGGCGTGGCTTATTATCACCTTCTTCGGGTTGTTCTATTGAAACTGTCAGTGACTTTGAAAAAAAACCCCATAAAGTCTTACTTTCTTCACCGCGCTTTCTTCGTGGCTGTTTGGGCGGTTTTGGAGTGATTGCTGGGCCTTGATCGGCTACTAGCTCTGCCACCGATCGCTCCGGGGGATTTACTGCGACAGGTGGTGCAATTGTTGACAGAGGGATAGCTTTTCTGGGCGAGGACGAAGAAGACGATGCGACTGGGTTTGGTGTTTTCTTTTTGGGTAGAGCCTTCTTGGATATCATTTCAGCTTCTCGGATGACATTGCTGATCTCTGCCTCCCATTTCTGAGTATCGTGAACAGTGGTAGACTGCATGAAACGCTCGCGAATCTGGTTGACTCTAAGCGAAGCAGATCTCTTTACAGGTTCGGGATTAACATGTTGCAGTAGTTGGGTCCATTCTGATTCTCTCTGGCGACGTGCTTCTTCAGCCTTTTGTTTCAAAGAAGCTTTAGCCTTCTGCGCCTCCACCGCCTCTTTCTCTTCGGCTTTCCGTTTGAGTTTTTTCCGAGCTCTCTCAGCCTCTTTCGCCAGTGTGCGCCGTATATCGATGTAGTAATCTCGCACGATATGAGAGGGGGCGCTGATGACCCACGATATCTTGTCTATTTCCGCATCGGTGGGTGTCCCGCCAGTTAATATATTGTAAAACCTTTTCAAGTATTGTGTTTGGTGCCAAGAAAGCTTGAAAGAAGAGTTCCATGATATAGGACGACGAAGAGTGCGTCCTGCAGTAACAGTGGCATTCAGAGGAGCGGCATTGCTAATTCCTTGACTAGGGGCCTCCATCGACCGATGTAAGCAAACATCCTCCAGCAGGGCCCAATAATCTACTACCTGCGATAGCGTGCTCACGGATACATCCTGCAAGAATGGAGGGTCTGTCTCTGCCTTTGCCCAGTGATGAATCGGTACTAGATCATGGAACTTCCAATAGCCCGGGGCAGACAAGGGTGAATGAGCACTCCATCCTTGTAACGAAGCAATTTGAAATTCTGTGGGATGGTTTTCCCTAGCTTCACATGTCAACAATGGAGTATTGGATGTGGCTGCGACAAGCGGGGTGGCGATACCTAAACACCGGAGCATTTCTAAATTATCGAGGAGCTTTGAGTTGGCGCGGGCTTTGCCAACTTGAAGAATATTCTTGATGTTATCGGGCAAATCCCTGACAATCGTGTTGACGCCCTCCTCTGTGGCCATAAAAGCACTAAGTTCCTCAACGTACACCGTTGGAGAGACCAGCTTGCAGTACTGTCCCAAAGGAAGATCGTGGGAAAGGAAAGAGAGATGTATAATCTTTTGGGAATGAGAGACGATCTGAAGGGAAGAATGGCCTGTTTCGAAAGCGCGGAGGCTAATGAGATGTAGCTCTCGGGCGCGCTTGCACTTGGCGATGATAGACCCGTAAGCTTGGCATATAGTAGTCCGTTCAGTGAGAAGAACATCGCGAATCAGAGCCTCGTCTTGAGCGAAAAGTTGTGCAGCACGTTCCGGGTTCTTTCCCCAGCGATCTGGACCGTCGATCCCCACCTTCTCCAGCTCTCGTACAGGGACATGTTTCCGAAGGGCCTGTTTCTCCTGACCATATTTTATAGGTTCATCGATGATACGGCCCGAAGGTTGAGGCAGTGGAGGCGGAGACACACTTTGTGCCAGGTCTGAGAGAAAAGTAGAGAGCTGGTCGTCGGTGATGTGAGGCAGGTAGACTAAAACAGTCTGTTTGTTGGCACCAAGATACATCGGAACAGACGTCGTAAGTTGTTTGACCTTCCCGCGACTTTCCAGCAAATTGAATGTCGCTGTAACAGTGCGTTTGTCGGTTCTAGTACCAGGAGGAGAGCTAGCAGGTTCGCCAGCTTTCGCGAGAGTATCAAGAAGCGCAACATGAGCGTCATAAAAGTCTTTCGTTTGAAGATTGACAATTCCACCGAGCATCTCTACGACACGTAGTAGTTCGTTTTCTCGTCGCAGGTTAGACACATTGACCTTGGGTCTAGATGCCGACCGGAAGGGCGTGGATGCATGAGAAGTGGACGGAACCGGTGTTTGACCTGCTCGAGATGGAGTTTGTATGGCCCGAGACAGATCAACGGAAGGAGTGGGAGTTTGCGGTGCTACACGGGAGGGAGAGGGCGGAGGTAATGCACTCGAGATGGATATCTAAGTTGAATCTGAGAACCAACTTGCAACTACGAGAATGAGTATGATACTTACCGATTGAGGCATATCCATAGGCAATGGATCGACAGAAGAATCAAGGCCACCGTGACTTTCAGAAGGCCCTGCTTGAGAGACGCCTATATCGTTAATCGTTGATTGAGTAACAGGAACTTCATTGACAGGAACCCTTTCATTAGCGGGAACGTTGTCACGACCTTCCAAAGGTTCCACTTGAGACGTACTATCGTTTGCGACCATTGGGGAGGGACAGCAGCCTCTACGGGAGCCTCTACTAGTTGCATAACCACATCCTCGTGGGAACCCTGATCAGCTGCATCCACCGACATGGGCTGGACGACGCCAACATCCAATTGTTCCGACTGGGTAGGTGCCAGTTCCATCTCTTTCTCCGTTCCATATTGTCCATCTCCCTCTTCCTGGTCCTCCAGCCTACTTTGCCCACTCGGCCCAGCGTCGAAAACTTCAACATCAACATCGTTGTCCTTAGCAAGTTCGTCTTCATCTTCACTATCCCCAATCTTGTTCGATATTCTTTTGATACTCGAGCTTGCGCGCGCAGATCTCCTCAAAGTACCATCCTGTTCCTCGTCGCCACCTTCCACAATCCCAGACGCTCTCGACCTCCGACCACGTTTCTTTGGCGGGGCTTCCTCTCCATACACTGAGTCTTCCTCCGATTCGTATTCGTCCGTTTCATCCACTTCTGCTGATCCTGGTTTAGATCGTCCGGGTCCTAAAGCACCAAATGGATCGGGTGTAAGGGTAGCTTCCATAGTATACTTTCTAGGACGACGACGTTTCTTTGGTGCTACATCTTCTCCATCGACCGGACCGTCTTCGCGTTCCTGTTCGTTCGATTGTACCGGTTCTGGTTTGGGTTTTGGAGGTCGTCCGCGCTTCTTAGGAGAGCTGGGCCCTGGTGTATCAACTGCAGCCTCGGTGGACTTTCTAGGACGCCCACGTTTCTTAGGTGGACCGGGAATAATTTCGACTGACTTTCGAGGACGGCCGAGTTTCTTAGGCACACTGGGGGTAACTTCGGCCGTCGATGTCGATTTCTTCGGGCGACCACGTTTCTTCGGGGATGCGAGTGTGGATATGGAAGGATGATCTGTAGGTACATGTAAGAAAGTGGACGGGAAATTGAAAGCCGTTTACGCTACCTTCAGGAGGCATTATTTCTGCTTCTGCAGCTTCGCCATCCTTGTTGATTCTTCGCCTCTTTGGAGGTCTTGCCTCAACACCTTCCGCCTGATCTTGCTCCGTCTCAGTAACATCGACAGCTTTTCGTTTCCCGAGACGGCGCGCAGTGGTGACGTTCGATGCAGATCCTTGAGCTTCGGTACCTTCCTCCCCTCGGCAGCCGCCTTTTTGGATCGACGTTTCGATGGACCAGAACTCTTCAGCGCTTTCTTACTAGTTTTTGCGAGTTTAGCCGGGCTATCATCCTTGAATGTATCTTGATAATGCTGGAAAGCCTCTTCATCTTCGTAAAACGCAGTTGGTTCCACGTGCCAGAAGCCACCGACATTCTCGAGATCGACGTCGCCGTAACCAGCAGTGGACCGGTCGAGGTTTTCGCGTTCGACGAGAGTTCGGTAGGCGGAGACGGTGAAGTATCTGTGACGCCTCTCGCGGCCACTAGTCTCGAGGAGAGCGGCGACACCTAGGTCACCTAGATGGGGTGGCGGCTGAAAGCGTTCAGCACGGGTGAGAATGAGTTCAACGGTACGCCGATCGAATTGGCATAGCGAGTCAGTGAGTTCCTACGAAGAGATACATTAGCAGACCATTGGACGATAGAACGGAAGCACATACAGTTAATGTCATTCCTTTAGTGCCCGATTCTTCCAATAAATCGCTGATCTGTTTGTGAATCGTTACATTGAACTTGAATCCTCCTTGGGCTTGACAAGTAATCAGATATGAGTGGCATGTGATAAGGACGAACGACTCACTGGGATCGTCTTCCGGATGCTCATCTTCCTGCGTGGGTGGTACAACAACCGCTCCATCCCCTCCCGTAGCACTCTCGTCGACCAGCCGTAGACACAAGACAGTCGGGACTTTTGACTTTTTCCTTTGGCTTGGAACAAGAACCTTTTCAATAACACCTTGCTGAATTAGTTCGTGTACCCGTCTTTGGAAGAAGCGTCGATCGGTCTTAGTAGGTTTCGCAAAGCCCTGTGCGAGAAGTGTGTTCAGTCCAGATATCAAGCTCGTATGGAGATTCTTACAATGGTGACCAGCATATTGTTAGATACATGGATATGATTCGTAGAGGCTTTCAACAATTTCACGACTCGTCCACGAACCAAAGGAAGACTAGACAGGTGCCGAGCATCAATGGGAGTAAACCCAAGTGATGCAACGTCCGCGCTTTCCTCTTCTTCCTGATTTTGCGCCTCAATCAAAGAAGGATCTACTGTCCGAGATTCGAGTTCAGCACGAAGCTCCTCGTCTCGTATAGCTCTCCAGTGAGCATTGCGTTCAAAAAAGTAACGATGAATGACAAAGTGTGTTCCTACACCACCACGGCGGACTTTAACACTGAAACAAAATCAGAAAAAAGCTGGAATGGGATGGTAGACACCCACACAAGATTCAAATCCGTGAGTTGTTTGACAAGATAGAAGCAAGTCTTTTGGTCGTATTTCGTTGCTTGGCCGAGCTGGACGACCGTAACGCCGTCATCTCTGCCTCGGGTAATAACTTGAAGAGATGAGTACACCATTGGGCTCATTTTCGGAAACTACGAGGAGGGAAATCAGTCCACGAAACTCAAGATTTTTCTTCGAAAAACGTACCCTGACATGTGTACCAGTAATCGCAAGATAAATCGAATCGCGATCTCCAGCTAATCTGAGACTATCTCCATATTCTCTCTGCAAGTCGGCTAAAGGTCTCGATTTGGCATCTGGAACGAGGTCCAACGCAGGCGGCTCAGTCAAGACATGCTCTTCGCCTCTGGCACTGGCTTTTCTCTTCGCACTGACTTGAGGAGCAATCCAGACTTTAGAGGTGATCCCTGGCGGTATCGTGCCAACAAGGACGGTAGGCTGTTGGACGACAAGTGACCATACGAAAGCACAAAAGGCATCGTCGACTTTTTGATTTGAAGCGGCAATCTGGGCGTAGAAGTCTTTGATAAAGTCTGCTAGCCGGGAGACGTCGCATCCTGAGTTGAGATTAGGCCAAGTTGAAAGAAAAAAATAAAAAGAGAAGTCGGGTTGTGGGTTCGAACCGTCAACAACACGACCTTTCAAAATTTCCACTTTTTTTGCAGTGGTTTCATATGAACTCAAGAACACTCACCAAGATCACCGTCAAAGGCTAATTCGCGAAGACAATGGTGCAAGAGTTCATCCATAAAATGGAAAAAGTAGAGTTGGTGCGAGGGTAGCCGATAAAGGGGCTTAGACGGGTGTAGAAAATACTGCTGGCAAATCAAAAGCAGCGCAGTGTAGACTGCCAGTAGCGTGAAGGGTGTAGCGCAACGAAATAAAAACCTCAGCCAAAATCGATAACGACGGCGAGAGTGGTAGTGGTGTGGGAATTTCGAGAGGTGTTTTCGGGAATAATCTCAATTCGGCAACTCGAAAATTGGAGTGAAATCCCAGTTTTGACGACAAAAAGTATGCGACTAGTCTACTAGCTACGATGCAAATGCGATATACACTATCGGTAATAATGATACCCCGAAAGATGAGCGAAAAAAAAGAAAAACAGCGTACAATATATCAAGCTCATACATGCGCAACTTGTCGTTCGTCCCATAGTCGTCGTAAAACATCTGTAAAGGCCATTTTTCCCAACTGAGCATTTTGTTCAAACCGCTGCGCCATCCATTTCTCCAATCCGTCAGCTGCACTTCGCCATATCGCCATTCGCGCTTGGATCTCTGCTGTCTGCAAAAACAGCGTACAGCCAGGTGTTGTTGGTGAAGGTGTATACTGTATCTGTTCTAGACATGTCGCAAATTGCGATAATGAAAGGTTTTCCGAGGTGATGGTCGCGTTTTGTGTACGAGGGTCGATGAACGATATTTCCCGCACGAAAGCATCTTCGGAACCGCCAAATAGCTAAGAGATACGTTGAGAGAAGATAAAGAATATGCTGAATACAACGCACCTTAACTATCCACTTTGGTGCTTTTTTGTTTACATCCCAATATCCGCTCTGTTCTAATAACACCACTTTTTGGGTCCACTGAGCGGTCCAGGACATCTATACTGACGACGTGTGTGCATTTGGGGTTGGGGTATTTGTGCCACATCCCAATAACGACATGGGACCATGGATGGCTGAAGGAGAGCTTGGATTAGTATACGCGAGCGAGATTTTCAAGTAAACAGCACATACTCGTATTGGTAAGATTGGTTAACGAAATGCATAAAGAGGTCTAAGAGATTATTCCTATCAAGGAAGGATGGGATACAAGTAAAAGAAAGAAATCTAACAGCGCAATTGCAGAGCAATTGCTCTTGTGATGAGAATATAAGTGAAAACCGGAGTGAAGCAGTGCCCGAAATTTGTTTCCACACGCTTTCGGTAAATTTCGGAAAGTCATGATTGGTCCGACGATTCACGCAACAAACACAGATATCACAAGCTCAAAGCTCAAGATAACACTCAGGACAGTAAAAATTACTTACTCATTAGATATACGCTACAGAAATCATCCGAATATACATACTCACAAAGCAAACGTCACCTTTTAGATAATTTACAGCCAAGCGAAGAGTCCACAGTTCTTCCTTAACAATTTCGTGAGCTACCTCCAGGTTCAAATGCGAAGGCTCGAGTCGCATCCACTTTTAATCAATAACGCCGAGATGATCCTCCTTTATTGTGCCAATAGCGAACTGACAAACCTGCGTTAGTGCGTGTAATTCGCCGACAAAAAGAAACCTTTTTACGATCTCCGTAGCATCGACACGAGTTCCAACAATTTTTAACCGGATGCGAGTGTTCTTCTCAATTATCTGACAACACTTTGTAAGGATGTGCCGTATCAAGACACAAGGACAGGCAATGATACCTGATCCTCAGAAGCAAATGACGGCGGATTCGAATTTGGATCGAATTTCATGTCAGGATGGATTAACTGGTGTTAACATGAGCCATGAACCACCGACGCGTAGACAGTTCAGAAAGCAGACCTGATGAGATACGAAAACAGATAATGGCCCAACGTCGGCAAAAAAATCCATCTAGACCTTGTTTTGAGCGGGTCTGAGAGCAAGAACATTATGCTCACCTTAGTGACGCTGTTGACCACACCATCCACGACTTCACCTTTGAAAGGCTTAAACACGATGGCTCTATATCTCGTTATAAATTCCGCCTGTCTGTCCCACTGATCACCATTCCTTTGCCAATATCTAGAATAGATACCACGGCGATGATATATCCAAACTTTCCAGAACATGTGCCTTCGACATCCGAGTAGAGTTTGGATTCCAGGAAATTTAGCATACGAGGTCCAAAATACGACGGATGAAGGAGAATGGGGTGGGTCAGTTCTTTCTAGAAACAGATTATGGTTAAAAGCTTCTTTGAAACTGTGAAATCTCTTTGCTAATGAAAGACTTACGATGAAGAACATGGTGGGAAGAACAAAAGTACCAAGAAATTTGGCGCCAGATTGAAAGCGTTTAGACTCTTCTACTTACTCACTACAGTACTCATTTGGGAAGAGCCCATTGATAAGGACGGACAGGAAGCAAAAATTGCCAAGCTTTAAATCCCTCAATACTGGCGTGCTTGGGTCTTACTGTGTTGAAAGGGACGGACATCAATCGGACGACGGAATGTTTTTCCTCGTCATTTCTCCTTCAGTTGTGGGACTCATGATTGGTTAAACGGTAAGCTACATACCGTACTGTGTCGACCATTAGATGCACCAGAATTCCGATACTGGACACATAAGCTGAATACATCACTCGAGGGACATCAGTGCGTCCAGCGGCATGGACAAATGGAGTCTGGACTAGGGTTGAGGGAATAACCTAGGTTTGACCCGCGGTCACGTGCTTTTGAGGTTCGCAACATGTTGCGAACCTGTTGCGAACCTCCCCCTACCTAGAGCCAAGTTTGGTGGGGGTAGCGAACCGTCACGTGTACCTTGAGCTATTGAGAAATTTACTTATGCTGTACTTACGGCCATTGGAAAATTAGCTTAGCCTAGATACTTGTTATATAACGATGGCGTGCGCCCACCCACTCAGCTGAGAGCTCGCGTGAAACTTACCTCCGCCATGGATTCTTCAAAAGTTGAAGAGCTTTAGTACGATACTCGCGTACCACTTTCTCAGCGCGCTCCTATTCCCGAAAATATCAAAAAGCACCTCCTACCTTCGAAATACTTTCTTAATCTGATCTCTTATCTTTTCCCCTCAAGGTTCCACTCTCTGCTGGTAGCAATTCAGGTCATTCTCACAACTTCCAAGTGAATTTCGACTGATATTCATCATGCACAAGCCATTCTTCCGACGCTACATATGCCATCATACTTTCGCTGTGTGCACTTGAAGTTAATGCTGGTTTGGATTGTCGGTACATGAAGTTGCAGAGGACGATATGGACGAGCCGAGTAATAATTTTACCTTAAGCTTTGACTAGAGAAGCCCTGTTCCTATCTCTTAATGCCGGTAAGATTCGTTGTAGTACAATACATGCCCAGTAACATCTGTTAGAACCTAATGCGCGCGCGTAGCGCGCGGGGCGAAAATATAGGTATTATGTCATCACGTGACAGGTTTGAAACGGTTCGCAACCTGTTCGCAACTACCCTTCGCTAGGCTGGAGGTTTGACCCAGGTTCCGAACCTCTGAGGAGTTTTCCCTCACCCTAGTCTGACCGAGTCTGGACCGAGTCTGCACGTGCTAGCGCGGTCACGTTATAGGTTAGGTCTTGATTGAAACGTTAATTCTTAAATCTTGAACAACAAACCTTGTCTCAACTACCATCATGCGGCAGAAATGGCGCTCATCAGCATCGACAACCAAGTGGCGTCCATTTTCATCAATGGGGAAATATTCTGGGAGGAGAGGAAGGATCTCCTAGCCCGTCTCGTCCGCCCTATCGTTCCCTCGTTTTGCAACTCTAGCCGCCTATCACCAGGTAAGCACAGGCCATACGCAAAAGCTAATCAGTCGATCTTACTGTCCCTGCAGAACTCATCAGTAGTATTGGCTAGTAGGCTCTTCACGCTTCCAGTCGAGATCTTGGTTACCATCGCCAGGAGCTGTTGGAAGACTACCTCGACCTTATTTGCTTCTCCCTGGCTTGCGTATACCTGTGGGAGGTCACTCAAAAAGTTCGGTACCTCTCTCTACGCCGAATTGAACAAGAGAAAGCTGGGCGGGAAGTCGCATGATCCTTCTAGGGACCATGCTAAGGAATTGCCCGAGGGATGCCTTACCAGGGAAGAACTGGATGAGTTCAGACTGAAGGCTGGAGAGGAACCTGTCGAGGAAGGACAGATTCTTTGTGAGCTGGCCGCGATTTATTTCTGCACCCGAGATCAA
>JADNRY010000957.1:0-20653 GCA_015501585.1 Rhodocollybia butyracea | reverse complement strand
TACTGTAGGCAAGAGGAGAATGAGAGAGTATGGAACAAAGAAACAAGCTGATTTCAAGTATTTTGTACAAACAAGAAACAAAGACAACTGAAGTGAAATGAGGCAGCCTCGACGTGATATTAACGAGGGGGAAATGTATTGAAAAGCGCTAACAGTGTGATATGATGTAAGGGAATTGAGTATATCTGAAGCAACAGCCAGTGAGTTTTTTAAAATGTAAATAACCTTGTCCAACACACTTGTACAGTGCTCAAAGAGAGCAAATAACCCATTGTAGATCACTAAAACTATCACAGTTGAATAATAGTGCTGGGAGGGGTGACACATAGGAAAAATGAGATGGTTGGATCCAGTAAGGCAGCAAAGCTAGTTGAGTGTGGCCAAAGTGGTTGTGTCCTTTGAGGGATGCCAGCAGCTACATTAAGTCGAGGTTGAGAGCAGAAACAGATGGTTCCGGTCGAAGGAGTTTCGACGATTAATCTGATCACAAGGTCAATGCACAGCATTGAAGTAAATTTTACCCAGATCCTTATCTTGCCGTTATCATTTCCACTGCGTTACCCACTGCGTTTCCCCCTGCGTTAATGGCAGTGGGAAATCAACTGCGTCGGATCTTGCCCCTGGTGTTAGTCTTATTAGTCTACACTGTTGTTACATTGACCTGACTAAAAAGACTCAAAGTCCCTGGCAAATCCAAGGTGCCTTGGTCATGTCCAGGATGGCTTGGTCATGTCCAAGGAAGTGGGTCATGTCCAAGGAAGTGGGTCATGTCCAAGCAAGTAGCCATGACCTGGTCACCTGGGTCAAGTTGGTCATGACCAGGGTAGGATAGGGTATGCCCTGGGAGGGATAGGATACCTTGTGGGAGAGGAGGAAGACCTCTTGGGAGGGGTGTGGAACTTCCAGGGTAGGAGTAGGGGGTACAGTGGGGTGACAGAGGGGAGTAGAGGGTAGGGAGGGAGGAGTAGGGGATGCTTGGAAAGCAGTATAAAATGCTTTGGGAGAGATTTCAGCCTCCAGAGTGGAATAAGATGGTGCAGGAGAGATGTCGGTTTACATGTGAAGTGTGTGCAACCTTGGGGAGTGTTTTGGTGGGTTAATTGCAGGTACATGGGGCAGTGGGAAGAGAAGGGAAGCTGCTGGCTCATGCTGAGTTGGATCGGCCAAGGACAGCTTGGACATGACCCAGGATTGCCTTCATTTGGGGTAAGCCACCTGTTCTATGTATGGAGAAGGGGTCTGGATGCCTACTACAAGTTCTTGTCCTCATGGATAGAGTCCAGACAGTTTTTGTAGAAGTGAGTCTAAAGATTGCTTGATATAACATGCAGATTGACATGGATAAGAATCAAAAGTCATCCAAAAAATATTTTGCAATCCAACCCCTTCCCACCACAGGATTGCCTTCATTTGGGGTAAGCCACCTGTTCTATGTATGGAGAAGGGGTCTGGATGCCTACTACAAGTTCTTGTCCTCATGGACAGAGTCCAGACAGTTTTTGTGGTGAGTTTGGCCATTTCCTAATTAGGTAGTGAAAACAGCTTTGACCTCATCCACTGCAAACTTTTGAAATTGCCTGAGAAAAACATAAGTTGTTGATAATTGCCTAATTTGGTAATAAAACAACTTTGACCTCAGCCACTATGGAAATTTAAAAATTTCCAATATAGTAATTTTTAAAATGCCTTAAATGATGTACAACCTAATCTTGGACATGTCCAAGTTGCCCTTGGCCATGTCCAACCTCACCTTGGTCATGTCCAAGTTGTGTTGTAGATTTGAGTCTGTACTGGAACATTCTAGTACTTTTTAGTATTACTCATTACTTACTCAGCCTACTTACCAGTACTGTGTAGAATATTCTAGAAGGTATTGTAAGTAGTATAAATACTGTAGAGGTCCTGGGGGAGACCCAGACAATTGTACTAAAGGTCTAACAACCGAGTGCACAAGTGTAACCAGATCACTTATTCCACATCAAGTTCCCCCTGGTCATGTCCAATCTAACCATGGTCATGTCCAAGTTTCCCCAGGTCATGTCCTTTTCTACTTCTCAGGCTGTCCTTGGCCAGATCCAACTCAGCATGAGCCAGCAGCTTCCCTTCTCTTCCCACTGCCCCATATATCTGCAATTAGCCCACCGAAACACCCCAAGGTTGCACACACTTCACATGTAAACTGACATCTCTCCTGCACCATCTTATTCCACTCTGGAGGCTGACATCTCTCCCAAAGCATTTTATACTGCTTTCCAAGCATCCCCTACTCCTCCCTCCCTACCCTCTACTCCCCCTCTGTCACCCCCACTGCACCCCCTACTCCTACCCTTGAGGTTCCACACCCCTCCCAAGAGGTCTCCCTCCTCTCCCACAAGGTACCCTATCCCTGCCAGGGCATACCCTATCCTACCCCTGGTCATGACCAACTTGACCCAGGTGACCAGGTCATGGCCTACTTGCTTGGACATGACCCACTTCCCTGGACATGACCAAGGCACCTTTGATTTGCCAGGGATTTTGAGTCTTTTTAGTCAGGTCAATGTAACAAAAGTGTAGACTAATAAGACTAAAAAAGTGGTTGCCTGAAGTGCCGTGAAAAGGTCGACGACATCGTCCTTGTCAGGGGTTCCACTCGTATCCCAAAAATTCAATCACTTGTTTCTGAGTACTTTGTGGCTGTCAATTGAATAAATCCATCAAGGCTGTTGCCTACGGTGCCGCCATGCAAACTGCCATTCTCACTGGCTAGACCTCTGCACCCTATGCTGTACCAATAATGCAATGTAGGGTGGATATGGCCATAGCCTGCATTACAATTTAGGGCAGTCCCAAGCATAACAGCAAAGTGAGCTCACATTGCAATGTGGCATATGTCCACAGCCTGGCTTGTGCAAAATTACTGGATTAGGGAATTTTTCGCTCTGTGTTAACATAGAGCTGGGTTTGCATGTCACATCACATCTGTTTTAGCTAAATTTGAATATATGTACCTGAAGCGAAATTGAAGCACTACATAGCAGGAATAAGGCACTACTACTAGCTATAGGCAGGAGGAGGTCAAAGCTGAATGTCCAAATAGGGAAATATATATGGCAGCAAAGCGGCCTAAAAGCATGCTTGTCCCTAGGTATTTAGTCTAATAGTATTCTATACAATGTTTACAGATGTAAAGTAGGTACCTGAAGCGAAATTAGGGCAGGTATGTGGGTTAATAGTGGCCCTGCTTCGAGGTTTTGGCCTGTGGCTGTGCTGTCAAAAAGTCGAAGTAACAGTAGGATATTTTACATACTAAGTGATACAGGCATAGTGTCTGCACAAAATATATATGCCTGAAGTAAAACTAGGGCATTACATGGCAGGAATAAGCTGTAATTACCAGCTAATAGGTCGGAGTAGGTCAAAGCTGTATGTCCAAATAGGGAAATATATAGGTGGTGTTGAGTCGAAGTTGGCTCAGTAATGGCATGAATTCTCAAGGGGTAAGGCTTTAAGTGTATACCTGGGTACTGTAGTATGTTAACTACATCTGCAGGTTGTTATACTCACCATTCTGTGTCCAGGAGGAGGAGGATAGAGTGATCAATGGTTTAGTAACCATCAAAAATCGCTTTTTTGGGTGATAAAATGCTAATAGTGAGTGCTTAAGTGAAGGTAGGCCCTCAAAGCGACGTAGGTATACTGGAATACATGCTAGACAGTCGTTCCATGTCCAAGAGTAAACTAATATGGTACTAGAAGCGATGGTATGGATTGTTTTTCGATATTTTGCCTAAAAAAGTCGATTTTTGAGGAATTAACATGGAAGAGTGAAGCCTTTAGAGTACCTAGGGCGCTGAAAGTGCTCATACATACTGTACTATATAGTATCAACCTGCGCCATACCGACGAACAATTTATATGGCCCCAGAGCGATGGTATTCACTGATATTTATGTTATGTTCGAAAAAATTCGATTTTCAGGCAATAAAAAACATGAATGGAACATGCTATGCATCTCATATAATGCTCAAAAACTTGGGAATCATATCTTCGAATCATTTAGATGTCCTCTACATCAGCATTTCTCCACGATTGTGATCCGGTATAATTGGCATCAATACATGCCAATCACGCCTCTTTATACAAATTTCGGGAAGTATAATCAGGTATGTATAGACCCCCGAGTGCATAATAGAAATACCCGATTATACATGATTATAGATGTTTATGCTCTCGATTCTCATCTGATTATACCTTGCTTTATACCCAGTAATACCAGATTATACAAGATTATACATCCCCATTATACACATTAATACACGGTTATACACCCAGTTTTTAGCTCAGTTGCTCATTACACGGCTGAAAAAACTAGCAAAAACGTTGTTATTACTTCAATATATTACAACTACGTATACATAGTACAATATAGGCTAAAAAAACGTTACTACTGTTATGACCACACAAAGACAAGCGGCGTCGCGTTGCGCAGAAAGCAAAACATCACTAGATACCAATCGGCGCATCAGTAAAAAGATATCACAAATGGGAAAAAAGACTGACCTTGTAAACCCCAGAGAATCGTTGCTATGTACAAAAACATCAAGTTAACAAATATCGTCGAACTGATATGAAGTGATAAACCTAAACTCGAAGCCTGGCGAAAATCAAAAAATGGTCTGAGAGCCTGTGGACATGAAAATGGAGGCGGCCTGCAAAGGAAAGATGCCTGCCCAAGTACTCAACACTCTGTGAATAGTCAGTACATATTCGAGTCTGGCTGGGAATCAACTTGCCTAGATTTATGGGAGGAGGTGGGGCTGGCGTCAACGCTTTTCCGAACTTTGAAATGTATAGCTGTATGGTTGGTAGCAGTACGAAACAACGAGGACCAGAAAAAAACAATAGTAAGTACTAATTGGCTAAAGAAAAAGAAACACGCACCACAATAACACCGAGATCCAAGTCCTAGTGCACCTCTCCAAAAATCACTTAAAGAAGGCAAATTCTCGATAGGCAATTAAAAAATGCAGCAGCCCAAGCTGGAGGACTAACCGTAGGCCGCAAGTAGCAACAAGAGCGAGGATAAAATTTTAACATCCGAGGAAAAGAAAGATTAGAGATGGTTCGAGTTTTTAAAATTGAAAACGGCGCTGGCGTCAAATCATGAAACGATCATGTGGTACTATACAGCCGTCGGAGTTTCAATGGACTTAGCTGTTCCGCATTGGACTTCAGGCGCTGTCAAGGCCGTTGTCCAACTTCATGTAAAGTTCCGCTATCTTGCTGCTGGAGCTCTGAATAACTGAGGGATGTCATGACTAAGATACTATGCCTGAGGCTGAGGCACGATACCTGTGTGCTCAGTACAATGTCAGTGTGTACCACCACTGTCACGGTACTACTACATATAAGTACTATGATTTGACTATGATGTACTAACGTCTCATTGGGTTAACATTATAATTTATTGAGAGTAAGTATAATGAGGCATAATCACGCATAATTGGACATAATTGGCGCGTATCATCACTGTATCATCGCGTATAATCATTATACCCTGGGTATAATTCACGAAATCTCAGGGTTGCATGATTGAGTATAAATCAGCGTTTTGATTACAACGGATATGCAATTATACCGTTTACATTTGTGGAGAATTGCTGATGTAGACTCAAAAGTCTGGGTATACACATTTCAATACTATGATCTGAACTTTGAGCTAACTACAGATATCTATGTGAACACTTAAAACATGAGCATGCTATTGACATACCCAGGGTTGTTGTAGGGACTTGAACTCACTTAATAGAATTCGAAGACTTGATTCCCCATTATTAGAGCTGCATAGCATCACCTATTCATGTTTTACTAACTGAAAATCGCATTTTTTCGAAAATAACAGTTCAATCACCCAACTTATTAGTCTTATTAGTCTACACTTTTGTTACATTGACCTGACTAAAAAAGACTCAAAGTCCCTGGCAAATCCAAGGTGCCTTTGTCATGTCCAAGCAAGTAGGCCATGACCTAGTCACCTAGGTCAAGTTGGTCATGACCAGGGGTAGGATAGGGTACCCTATAGGAGAGGAGGGAGACCTCTTGGGAGGGGTGTTGGATGCCTACTACAAGTTCTTGTCCTCATGGATAGAGTCCAGACAGTTTTTGTGGTGAGTTTGGCCATTTCCCAATTAGGTAGTGAAACAGCTTTGACCTCATCCACTGCAAAAAGTTTCCCTTCTTTTATTTGTTAATTAGGCAATTTCAAAAGTTTGCAGTGGATGAGGTCAAAGCTGTTTTCATTGCCTAATTAAGAAGTGACAAATCTTTTGCAGTGGATGAGGCCAAAGCTGTTTTTATTACTTAATTGAGAAATCACAAACCTTTTGCAGTGGATGAGGTCAAAGCTGTTTTCACTACCTAATTGGGAAATGGCCAAACTCACCACAAAAACTGTCTGGACTCTATCCATGAGGACAAGAACTTGTAGTAGGCATCCAGACCCCTTCTCCATACATAGAACAGGTGGCTTACCCCAAACGAAGGCAATCCTGGGTCATGTCCAAGTTGCCCCAGGTCATGTCCAAGCTGTCCTTGGCCAGATCCAACTCAGCATGAGCCAGCAGCTTCCCTTCTCTTCCCACTGCCCCATGTACCTGCAATTAGCCCACCAAAACACTCCCCAAGGTTGCACACACTTCACATGTAAACTGACATCTCTCCTGCACCATCTTATTCCACTCTGGAGGCTGACATCTCTCCCAAAGCATTTTATACTGCTTTCCAAGCATCCCCTACTCCTCCCTCAGCACCCTCTACTCCCCCCTCTGTCACCCCCACTGCACCCCCTACTCCTACCCTGGAAGTTCCACACCCCTCCCAAGAGGTCTCCCTCCTCTCCCACAAGGTACCCTATCCCTGCCAGGGCATACCCTATCCTACCCCTGGTCATGACCAACTTGACCCAGGTGACCAGGTCATGGCCTACTTGCTTGGACATGACCAAGGCACCTTGGATTTGCCAGGGACTTTGAGTCTTTTTAGTCAGGTCAATGTAACAAAAGTGTAGACTAATAAGACTAATAAGTTGGGTGACGAACTGTTATTTTCGAAAAAAAATGCGATTTTCAGTTAGTAAAAACATGAATAGGTGATGCTATGCAGCTCTAATAATGGGGAATCAAGTCTTCGAATTCTATTAAGTGAGTTCAAGTCCCTACAACAACCCCTGGGTATGTCAATAGCATGCTCATGTTTTAAGTGTTCACATAGATATCTGTAGTTAGCTCAAAGTTCAGATCATAGTATTGAAATGTGTATACCCAGACTTTTGAGTCTACATCAGCAATTCTCCACAAATGTAAACGGTATAATTGCATATCCGTTGTAATCAAAACGCTGATTTATACTCAATCATGCAACCCTGAGATTTCGTGAATTATACCCAGGGTATAATGATTATACGCGATGATACAGTGATGATACGCGCCAATTATGTCCAATTATGCGTGATTATGCCTCATTTTGTGCAGACACTATGCCTGTATCACTAGTATGTAAAATATCCTACTGTTACTTCGACTTTTGACAGCACAGCCACAGGCCAAAACCTCGAAGCAGGGCCACTATTAACCCACATACCTGCCCTAATTTCGCTTCAGGTACCTATTGTACATGTATAATCACTGTACAGACTGGTATTAGAGGGAATACCTAGGCACAAGCATGCTTTTAGGCCGCTTTGCTGGCATTCTAAATATGCTAATAAAACAGCTTTGGCCGGAGCTATGGCTGTAATTTCGCTTCAGGGACCTATGATCTAATGACACTATGTACACTCTGATTAGGGAGAATATCAACTGTAGAAGCAGGCTTTTTAGGCCGCTTTGCTGGAATTCCCAATTAGGCAGTGATGTACAGCTTTGACCCAAGGTAATCTTAATCTTTTTGTTCAATCCAACCCATTACAGCACCCCATGGGCCGAGGTACACTGCTCAAATATTAATACATTGTCCATAGCCTTTTTTGGGCTTGCTACCACTCCAGAAATGTCCAAAATGGGCCCATAAATCACTAATTTTATCGAAGCTGTCCAAACCTGCGATCCACCGGTCACATGACCGGATAAATGTACACCGGCACTGCCGCTTTAGCTATAGCTCAATATGGCGACTTTTTTATTTCCAAATTTAGCTAAAACAGATGTGATGTGACATGCAAACCCAGCTCTATGTTACACAGAGCGAAAAATTCCCTAATCCAGTAATTTTGCACAAGCCTGGCTGTGACATATGCCACATTGCAATGTGAGCTCACTTTGCTGTTATGCCTGGGACTGCCCTAAATTGTAATGTGAGCTCTGGCCATGGCCACCTTACATTGCAATAATGGTACAGCATTGCCTCACCTCTGAGCAGACCAAGGATCTCCTCCTCCTCGATGTTGCTCCTTTATCCCTTGGTGTTGCCATGCAAGTTGACATATTTGGTGTCATTGTTCACCGTAACACTACTATCCCAACAAACAAATCTTGGACATTCACAACTGTTGAGGACAACCAGATCACTGTCACTTTTCCTGCCGACAAAGGAGAGCATACCCAATGCAGAGACAACTGTCTGCTAGGCAAGTTCGAGCTCAACGGTATTCCTCCCATGCCTTGTGGCGAGGCAATCGTGAATCCTGGCAGATAACACAGGTATATAGATTTTATGACAAATGCCAGCAAAAATACGGCTCAACAACTGTCTGAAAACCATGTTGTAGCATTTTTGACTACTTGAATCTTGCCGCTATCATTGATGGAATGATGCTTTGCATCCATGGGGGCCTCAGTCTCGATATGAGAACACTTGATCAGATCCACACGCCAAGTTGAGCACAGGAGATTCCACATGAAGGATTTGATGTGGAGTGACCCGGAAGAGCAGAAATCAAAGGGCAATACTCAATTTTAAAGGGACACCTGAACGTTTGAACACCAACCCTTTGTTCTGCAAACAATCTCAACGCCTTTGACACCTTCCGGTTTGCTGCTCAAAACACAGAGAGCAGTGATGATACTGAAAAAATGCATTCATGAAGTAATGGCTTCCTTTATGATGGTTAGCCCATGAGTCAGCCACAGTATGACTTAACGCTCTGCCCTCTGGGCTGCGGCCGCGCAATAGCACAGCCACATCAATGTTCAACGTTGCCACATCACAACGTAACTATGGGCTCTTCTTCAACTACAATCATGTCCTCTTGGCTATAATCACGCTGTTCCTGGACAAAGCCTCCTGTTAAAGTTATTGTTGGATATTTACTATTATTCAAGCGTCCATGCAGTGCTTCACATACACGTACAACCAAAAAGTACAAGGTTAATTTTAGAGATACTTGCACCAAAGAATTTGTCGGCATTGGCGTTGATCAAAGGTACGTCTGCAAGTATTAATATCAGAAATATGTTGTCTAATGCTATGATAGAACTCATCTCCTCCGTCTCATCACATGACTCCAACTTTGCAGCCCAAAATTTTGCCATAATGCTCAGCTCTCTTCGCTGTCCTCATTTGCCATGCGCTTCATCAGGAGTGGTGCCGTCTTCTTGTCAAAATTACCTACAACAAACGTGTAGCTCCCATCAATGTGTTGCACAACGAGTCCAAGATTGAAGCCATCGGCAAGAAGGCCATTTGGGGTATCAATCTTGTTGAGTTGCTCGGAGGTGAGTTTTTTTGTTTAGACGCCATGGAGATTATTATGCTGATTACCTTTCTCGGAATGTCACCGTCACTTCTGCTCAAGCTTCTACGCGATAACCAAACGGAATATCTGTATTCATATAAAGCGTTGACGGCACAGGACCGCAGCCCTCAAATGCAGCTTGGTGTCACATCGCTGCCATTGACACAGAGGAACCTGATGAAGGCAATACACCGACACAGCCAATCCAATGTGGTCAGAGAAAAAAGGCTCAGTCTGCCCTTGAAGCATGCAACCAAAAGTTTCTTTCACAGTTTATCGCAACCTCAGACTGTCTTCTTCAACAACACAAGTAAATGTAAGTCATAAGAACAAATATTTAAAAACATCTGCTTATTTGTTCATAGTACCGTTTTTTGGCCGTCCTGTTGGGGCTCGTTGTTGTGATAACTGTGAACCAGATAATTTTCTGGTCCACACCATTAAAGTCACTTACCCTTATCCTACCCGTGTGCCTTGCTCAACCAAGCCATCTGAAGAGCTCTCAGCTGCCGTCACTGTAGCGTTGCGGAACTGGAGGTCAAATATCATTGAGACAGACTATCCCAACCAATACACCATTACAGGTCATTATATTCTTGATGACAATGTTATCTTTAAATTAGCGAGATGTCCGAGAATTGTCACATCCCCAGATATGTTCCGACATGTAATTCCTTGGGGTTTTGGGACAAGTAATACAAGTGATAAAGGAGGTTTACACACTTTACCCTGACACTGCAGAACTTGCACATATAGAACGACAGCATCAACAACTGGTTGCCGAGGCCAACAGAGAGTACAATAAGGCTCTGGTATCTGCGTTTCGGGAGTGCTTCAATGCAGTATATGTTGTTGGAACTGGCCAAACAGTCACTCGAGGCCAAGGTGCGGATTGCCGAACAGAAAGAATGTAAATGTCAGCCATTCTTGTCACTCCCTCAAAAGAATGTAAGTGTTTATTTTGTCCCTCTAGATATACCTGATGCACTTGTTGATATGCTGACTTAGGGGTGCACACAAAAGTGAGTGTAAGAATAGCTCAAAAACACACCAACACAAACACACTTAAAATCAAACACAAAGTTTGGAGGGTGCAAGAAGATATAAAAATCAAAGTACAACTGCTTTTAGGGGTTTGAAGTGCGAGGTATAGGTTTTATCTGCTAAGTTCCACAGAATCTTGGGTGCAATAACTTTACTTCAATAACTTTACTTTCTGCTGAACTGAATAACTTTACTTATCTGTCCAATAACTTTACTGTGCTTTCTGTAGTTAATAGTACAAGTCTTTCAAATGCTATTCTGTTTCTGCTGCTATTCTTCTATTCAAATCACAAGTCCTTTCAACTGGTTCTATCCAGTTGTCAATTACTTGTTACTCTGCTAGGTGCCGAAGCGATCCCTGTCACACAAACTCGGGCAATGAGCTGTATACCTCCTGGGGCGGGTGCTTGCTTCTTCGAGAGTTGTCTCCTCTCTTTTATATGAGCTCATTGTATTATAGAGCTTTCTCGGTGTTTTCTCGCTTCTAGCATTTATTTTAATTGGAATTCAACGGGTAAACTCCTTTTATTGTAATTCCGAGTCCTTATTCGTGCTCGGACATGATTACTTATGATCAGCGGCGTTTAATTCCGCCACATGGTAATTGCATTAACGGAGCTTTACTGATTGGTGGCATGCATCAGCATTTCTCCATGATCGTGATCGGGTATGATTGGCATGTATACATGCCGATCACGCCTGATTATACAAATCTCGGAAGGTATTATCCGGTATGTATAGACCCCCGAGTGCATAATGGAAATGCCGGATTATACGCGTTTATGCGCTGTTTATGCTCGGGGGTCTGGCCCATTATATGGCGCTTTATACAGATTATACAGATTATACACCCTCTACACGCTCAATTATACCAGATTAGATGGTCACGAAGAATGGGTAACAATGAAATATGTATATTCCATCCTGTACACGACTAATAACTCTAACTAGCAGTGGTACATACAACATAAACAACGAACGAGTCATTCTCTACCCTCAAAGATCTGTGCATTCCCAAAGATTCCCTGCTGCAACCACCATTGCATTACTACTGCCGCCTTGATAGGGTGAATTCCAAGTTTGATTTGCGAGAGATGTATGAGGTAAAAAAAAGAGGCCGATAGGCTGAATTCTAAAAAAAAAGTGACGAGTAAGTAAACGAGAAGTAAAGTAAGATTCCAACACACACCGAAAAAAAATGAGAGGAAAACAAGTTAGAGTCGTTGGAGATGCTTGATGCTGTTGGCCATTGGATCATCCCTTGTCATAAGTGTTCCTTTGTGACTTGCGTTGCCAGCGTTTCCTAGCATTTGCGGTTCAGTTTGCTCGACATCTTGCACAAAGGTTCCGTTTGTTCTTACAACTTGCATAAATTTAAAGAGAGGATTGATTAGTGCTTGAGTTTGACCTAAGTCTTGAGATTTTGAGTGACTTGAGAAAGAAAATTTGACAGGAAAATCAACAGAGGAAAAAGCACAAATGTATTCGACAATCAAGTCGTGAGATATAATTCAGCTGAACTGTACAGCTGTCACGAGATCTCCAAATGCCGGCCGCTTGACTCAAGCTTTTTTTTTCTGCGCCTGTGCTTCCGCGCACTTCTTGGACCACCCGCCTTGGGTTACGTGCTTCGGATAATAATGTTTTGCAGTACTACAACTTTGGCTTCATTGGCTTGACAAATTTTATATTCAAAAGTAGTTGCTGCAGTGAGCAAGGCCACCCGACATGGATATGCATAATAGCGTATAATCCAGTATAATCAGGTATGACAATTATACCCAGAGTATATTGAAAATGACTCTCAGGGCGGTATGATGGGGTATGATTTGGCATTTTGATTACGCCGAGTATACAATTATACCGTTTACATTTGTGTGAAATTGCTGATGACCTCAACATCACACCTATCAAACTATGTAAGCCTGGTAAGATGGGCCCCACATGGCAGGCCCCCTCCCCTGGATTTGCGACTTTCTCTACATTGCGAATAATTCTAGTTATTATCTATAAGGTAAGAGCCCAGATGGCCCGTGGAGCCTTGATGTAAGCTATCGAAAACTCACATGACATCCCAGGGCCGGCAGTAACCTGCAGTAACTGCGTCCATTGCCAAGTCCGAGATATCGGAACAGAACACAGAACACTGGACACTGCCCGCCCGTCGTCCCGCCCTCTATCTCAACCTAATTTCTTACTTGCTGCGCCTTCTTATCATGCAATTTTTATAAAGACATGCGTTCAAATAAGACATTACAATGTAAGTGCTAAGCAGCTCCGCTGTTAACCCAAACTTTTTGGTTATGGGGCTTCCCAGCATCCAAATGTTTCTTCCGTTGTGGCTGCTTTGACAGTGATTGTAACTCCATTTACATTGGTAACTGAAACCACTGGCCACAAAGTTAGAGTGCCCGAGATAAATCACACTAGTTGCTGCCCAACCTCAATGTCGCCCTGCAGGAGATTCAAGCTGAAGCTGCAGAATGATAAGTTATTTGTTCTTTCTCTTTGTTCTCTAGCTGGGCATACGTTGAAGGCTTTTTCTACCTTAAGCAGCCATAGCCTTATGAGTACTCATGCACCAGGAATTCAAAGTGGCCGCATGCATTTGAAGTTGGGATTAGTCTTTGGGGGTATACCAGTGTCATGGTGTTTCGAAACTATTTTTCGCACTGTCGCTACATGAATCGTAACCTGTACTGCATACTCACGCCCTGGGAATGCAAGAAATGGGTTGCGCTACGTTTGACATGCATTCATCTTTTTTGACGTGTCCACCCACTCCCATGCCTTCATTCCTCGCTGTCTAACATCCACTCCGTCCTCTCTCCTCACATGCTGCCCTCCTTCCCCCATCACGTCACTTCCATCTTTGCTTTCAACGCCGCAACCTAACTCAGTACCTCCTAGCCAACCCAACACAAGCTGAAACAAAAGTTATCGTCCGACTTCGCTCCCTTTGACAACAGTGCTAGGGCTTTGACAAGAACTTTCAACTTTGGCTTTTGCACTGTTTGCCTGCCATTCGGTAACTTGGCTTATTCATTAACGTAGTATTCAGTCTCATTAGGAGTTAATGCTGCTGGATTAATCACCGATTTTGGGAGGAGAGATATTGAGGCCGAGGAAGAAAAAGTATGCAAGGAGTGATAACGTTGGAAGCTTTGTTTGGTTTTCAATACTCGAAGAGCTTGGACTCAATATGTAGCTACATGCAGAATATATTCTATTGACTATTTACCTGCATGACCGATTTCTTAAGCGTGGATTTGTGCATGAAAACTCGATGAAAACGACTTAAAGAGGCGCAACGGAATGCGGCCCGCCAGTCTGATGCTTGACCTCAACATATGCAACATTGTGTACAGCTGATTGAAGAAGTTTTAGGCTATTTTTTTCTAGGTAGGCATCTTCTACTAGATGTAACAAGCCTGTGTATGTATTTTATAGGGCATCAATTTCCATATTATTAAGCTACAATTATTTGAACCTTAAATGAAAGTACCACTGCGAATCTAGCTGTCTTCACTACACTTTCCAACTTCTACAATATAAGGAAAATAAAATTCATATGGCATTGCAGATAGGAGTGAGTGGAGTCCTCGCATACAGCTAGATTCGCTGTAAGTTGAATAGTTCACCCAAAAATACACCCGAAAGACCGAATTTTGCTAAATGTCAAGACTAATATTCATGTAGGTAGGTCAAAAGAAGCCACATGGGCTGGAAGTCGGAATTAAGGGAGTTATATTTCTCTCTTGATGATTTGTGTTCTCTTTAATCTGCACTCGAGCAGTGATTCTAGAGGACACCCAATTTTATTACCTTTTTGAGTGTAGAGAGAGTACAGCAAAAGTATTAAATAAAATAACTACACAGCAGAGTAGAGTAAGAGTATAAGGGCTAACTAGACATAATGTGCCTGCGCTTTCTCGCCCTGATGATTCGGGAGCTCAAAAGGCGGGATACCGGCGCGCACCGACAAGGCTGGGCGGGTGGTCTTTATTAAGCGCTCGTTTGATTCCCACTGCTAAGTTAGCCTAAGTTGTGGACATTGTTGTACGGTAGAACCGTTGCCTGAGGTGCTTAATATCGTAGAAATTATCGTTGTAAAACCTTGTATAGCATTAATGCACCAGGGCATACCAAAACAAATTTATATAGCTACTCTCAATAAGTGCAAGAACATTCGCAAGAGGCATGGGATGGGGTTTCCGCCCAAGCATAGAGACCAAAATGTATATATATCCCCATTGTGGTGCTGCCCCACTGCTCAAGCACTCCTGCCATCCCCTTTCTCCTGATACGCTCATACATTCCATTCCCTGGCGCCCAACGGATGCCTATCTGATTAAAGTTTGGTAATCCTGTAGACCACCAGTACAGCACTTGTAGCGATAGTAGTAAATAACATTACAATGACCATGCAAGAATTAACCTGCTCGAAACTATGTGTTACAATCTTACGCATGCACGATAAGTGCAATGATAAGTACAGTCCTGCATCGCACTCACTATGGTTGCTCATCACTGAGGCCTCTCGAAGACAGCAAGATAACAGTTAAAGTGAACTATGCACAATGAGATATACCTTGAGATGCCGGAACCCTTCTAGCTTCGGCTTCCTCTCGTCTCTTAGCCAATGCCCATGGGCCTATTCTAGAACTTTTAAGTTGCATATGATATCAACGTTCAGAGCAGATAACAGAGTTGACAAAAATCAGATATGAGATGGTGTGTCACCAATTCAGCTTCATTGGACGCTTCTACACTTTGTAATGCCGGGGATAATAGCAAAATAGATTATTGAACAAAACTTGGAGCGAAGTCGGGATAAGGCGGGATAGCGGGCGGGCAGGGTTCAATAGCCTCTGTTCCGATATCTCGGACCTGGCACTGCCGGACGTTGCCATGCGAGCTTTCGGTATAGCTTACATCTACTTAACTTACATCAAGGCTCCACAGGGCCATCTGGGCTCTTACCTTATAGATAATAACTAGAATTATTCATAGAATTATTCGCAATGTAGAGAAAGTCGCAAATCCAGGGGAGGGGGCCTGCCATGTGGGGCCCATCTTACCAGGCTTACATACTTTGATAGGTGTGATGTCGAGGTGTCGGTTGGTGAAGTTTCTAGAGATTCTTGATTGCTTTTGTCAGAATCTTCAAATCCCCGGGTCCGAAAAAGTCTGTATGACGCCGGTTGTTCCAGGCCGGGTTTCTCAACAGGCCGCGACACTGCCGCAACCTCTTAGAGGGGACTGCTTTAGGCCAAACAATCAAGGAACGGAATGAAGACTCTGCCTTGAACCAATTAATTTTGCCCTGAACCTTTAAACTCTATCGATGCGCACCATGCCAGTGGGGCGTTCTCTACAGGTATAATGCTCCACCACAAGGATTTGAAAGATCTTACGGACAACCTCCGAAATGTACGCGTCGAGTGAATGTTGCACATCACTACAAGCAGCAGAATTCTGGAGAAGAAGTCTAGATGAATAAGTATCAAAATTTCCATGGTAAACTGAGGGAACCAATCGAGCCACAACGGAATATCATATCTTACAACAAACAGAGGCTATAAAAGAGTTTCATGTACGCCCGTTGTATTCAACCAACCAAACCATGGCTCCGTTCACAGCTCAATCTATCAACACCGCTGACATTACCTCGTATTTCAGCTCACTTCCTGTCAAAAGTTGTCAGCTCGATGCACAGTCGACTATAGACGAAGCCTTGCGGGCCACCATCCAAAGCTGCACAGTCCCTGGCGCAAGGGAAAGAAAGAAAGCAGAATATCGTCACAACAACCCTGCAGGAAATATTTTTGGATTATGTCTTCCAATGTCGGAAAAGGAACAACTCAAATATGCCGTCCAGTTCATCGAGTTCCTGTGTATCGTAGATGGTAAATACCTTGTTGTTATATCGATAGAGCTTTCAGTTGACCCACTCGCGCTAGATACGATGGAAGATCTTCCACTTGGAGAAGCGTGTATCGAACATGCCATCTTGCGCCAGGCTCTATATAAGAAATATGACGAGAACGAGTATGCTGGCCAACTCGTCGGCGGGATGACAATGTTTCTGCGAAATATTCGTTTGGAACTCGCAGACCAAACCGATCCGGAGAACCTGGCGCTACTTGCAGCTTTGGACTCCTCTCTTCACCACAGAAATAGTGTTGTGGGGGAGTTTGAACCCCTCGAAAGCTATATTCCATATAGGAGGACCACCTCCGACTATAAGTAAGCCCATCTTCATATCTTGAATTGATACAGGACTTAACCAACGCATGATATAGTTTCGTGTGCAACCTGATCCGCTGGACCATGAAAATCCCATTGCAATTGGGCGAAAGAGAAGAACTGCTAGCCCGAAAACACAAGCACGTCGTTGGGGTTATTGCGAGCTTAACGAACGACTACTTTTCCTGGCAAATGGAACGCCAACCGTCTACAGATAGAGTTTGAAACGCGGTTCCAATCCTGATGAAAGAACACAACCTGTCAGACGAAAAAGCTCGGACATTGTTGAAGGGAATAATTGTCAATGAAGAGGAGAAAATGAGGTAAGTTCAATGTCGAAATAGATACAAGGAAGGACATTTCAGAGGATCTAAAAAATTATACAAATGCGCTGGGATTGTTTGCGGCAGGATATAGTTTTTGGTGCGCGACTTGTTCCGGACACAGTCGTCCCCAGACAGAGGAGGATTTTGCTACACCAAACTGAAGGTCTGGCACAGAATAATGGTAGCGTTCTTGTTATGATCAGACGCCTGAGAGCTTTTCCTTTACCTTGTATATACCCTTCAACTAGAGTAAACGCCGAATATGATCCAAAGAGCCAGGCGCTCGAATAAAGCTAATAGCTAGATTGTGTGATAATAGATATAAATTGTGCAAAGATGAATGGTATGTAATGAGCAAGTGAAAATAAAAAATTGGCTTGGGCTTGAGCTTGCCTTGACCTTCCATGTTGATGTTGATGGAGCACCGGGTGCTACGGTTTTCAAGTGAGCCGTAAAGTACTGCTAGAATCTTCGTTCGTTGTTTCTGAGTGGCTAGAGGTGCGAATGTATGATTTATAGAACTGCTTCTCCTGATGCAGCTATACCGTAGGTGCGGTATTTTGTCCCAGCTATGCTCACATTCGATATTCGCCCGTGGATGCTGCGTCGCGGCCAATCCTCCGACTTGACAGACTTTGTTTATGCGTAGGGCGGTCCGTGCGCTTCTGGAGCGCGGTTAACGTCTGGGGCTACAGTAACGGATGGAAATTATCAGATTTGCGCTGGTAAGAAAATGAAAGTCAGCCACCGTCTAAGGTTCAACATGGTCTGAAGCTAAACGAGTACTACCCCATCCCGATCCCGAGACTTTCGATCAAAGACAAGTGCCGTTGTTAGGATTTTCAACCCTCTCATTGTCCATTCTCCCATTCTCAGGCCACTTGGAAAACTTTGTGAAAGATCAACTTGCTCGGTGAGATTTTCAGCTTCAGACGCGTCCAAAACTCTCATCAGAGGTGTCCATGATATATATAGAGTGATGTGGTAGATGACATTGCAACGCCTGAATCTGACTCGGAGTCATAACTGAGGTTTGAAGAGCGTTGAGCATAAACTGTGAGAGTAAACTGTGAGAGGTCGGCGTAGGGATGTTCAAATCTTCGAGAGGTGAATTTATGGGGTTGTGGAGATAGATCGGATGCCATCTGGCTTCTATGCTCTTGCTAGCAATTAGCGTGCTATACGACCGGATAGGAAAACGCTATAGAAGAAGAGTTGAGAGTATTGGGACAGAGAAAGGTTGTACGTCGAGATATAGTCGCTGACTGACAAGATCAGGCTGATTATGTGTGAGTTCAATCGTAGCTTTGAGCGTTTCTGGCTGAGGTAGGTATTTGTTGGAGAAAAGTTCTGCGATATCGCGCCGCACTTTGGCAGAGTTAACAGAATAATTGGAGACAGTGTTATGGCGCGTACCAGATATATGATTTATTGAATAATGAAGGTCCAGACGTCCAACCTCTCCTGGTCTGTGGCCCCACACCCGCACACCGACAAAGTCTGTATAATGCTGTTCTGCCAGAAAAATATTGATCCTCAGGACACACAGACCTGTATTTTGAGGTGAAAAAAGTGGAGTTCTTCTCTAGGCCATTACTAGGAGGTAAGTAACGATGGTTCTGGAAACAGAAAGTATGTGGCGCAGCGGCGGGCGCTGACAGGGTCACGTGCTTACTTTTGCGGCTACTTCCTTTGTTCTTCAGCAACTAGTATTGCGCGACGATTCTAAGCCTCTCATGATAGTTTATGATGGGAAAGGCATAAGAGTATTACCTGAGACCCTCTACATCGGACTCTCGCGAAGACTGTTGCAGTCCGGCAGCGTATTCGGACCTCGTCCGCCATGCACTCGCAGTTTGTAATTACTACCAAACATCTCCCTACGGCCGCAGATGCACCCCGACCCGAATCGAGCTTTGGGATGGGGGAGGACTAGTATCGGAGCTGGCTGACTCCCTTGCGGTTACGGAGCTCCCCGATACCTACCGCCAGTATTACATCTCGAGATATAGACTCTGGCTTACTGATGAAATCCGGTATAATGGTTATGTACTTTGTACAGACCCTCATTGCCGACTGTATCAGCTCAAAACTATTTTTGTGTATAATCGGCTGAGACAAATTTCCCGTTCTAACTTGCTTTCCAGAATCCAAAGTAGTACTTAGTGTAGGCTACACTAATCTGCAAAACCTGGGTTGAGGAATGAACTGCACTCCGGAGTATCCAAAGCATTTCAAGCTAGCAGAGCAGCTCAGAGCACGCTAAAACCAGTATCCTTGCTTCATTGGTTGTCAAGGTGATGGCTATGGAATAGTAAAGTTTGGACAGTCCGATTGTTCCCCGTGTTTTTTCACTCGGTGGTGCGTGGAAACAGAATATAATGCAGTCCACATCGGGCCCACTATGGTGAAACTGACTTTTAGCCAGCGTTTTCAATCGCGACTCGTAGTCCTCGGAGTCCTCGGCCATAGTACCGTAAAGTACCGTAACAGAATTTAAGTCGATCACAATATCATATTTTTGTCAGGCTTCCCACTTATCAACGAACTTTTTCGCTGGCTTCCTAGACTACTTGCACTACTGCCGACTCGGAATCTTCTGTCAATTAGTACCTTAGCGCCCAAGTACCTAGCACGTGTCAATAGATTCCAATCGAAACTGCGAAACCTTCGTATATCCCAACCACCACCTGCCAGACTCAGTCTTCACAATCCTTAACCACAATATGCCTTCTAACATTGCCAAAAGACGTAGAAGCAAGGCCAAGGGTGTCCAGTTTCACTGTTATGGTCGTTGGTATGCAAACCATATTAAATTGCTGATGAATTCCAACGGAATTTCTCGTGCAGGAGCCTCTGGAACTGGTCGGACCACATTCGTCAATACTCTCTGTGAATCGCAAGTTCTTCCACACAAAGAATGCGATAATCCAGAAAGTGCCGTTGTTGAAACGGGTGTTTCGATCAAGCCAGTGAACGTTGGTGCGTCGTCTTCCTTGAGGCTCCAATTGGCTCCTGACTAAGGCGCATCTTTGTTTGACCAGATATCGAAGAAGATGGACTCAGGATAAGTCTTACAATTGTCGATACTCCTGGGTTTGGGGATAGTGTGGATAACGACCTCGCGTAAGTGGGCTAAAAAAAATTATGGTTTACTCCTTACGTCTCTGACTCTTTGCTTTCGTTCTAGCTTCCAAGAGATAGTTACGTATCTGGAGCGCCAATACGACGATATCCTCGCCGAACAATCGCGTATCAAGCGTAATCCGCGATTCCGCGATAATAGGGTGCACTGTTTGCTGTACTTCGTTCCTCCAACTGG
>JADNRY010000956.1:0-20673 GCA_015501585.1 Rhodocollybia butyracea | reverse complement strand
TGAATAACTAACGATCTGTTGATACTTCGAGAATCCGTTGCAACGGTGCCTTGTGCATTTAACAGCATACAATAGGCTTGGCATAATTATTTGTAAGAAAAACTCTTGCTACAGAGTTGAACGAACGAGCGTTGCCAAATAGACACCCGCTCCAGCGGCTGCACCCATCTGGCCATTATGAGAACAAGAGACTCGAGAGAATGGGCCCAGCCATCAACAAGCACCTTCAGTCCATGACTGTCTGTTGGTTCACAGTCGCACCAGCCATATAGCGCCCGCCCCTCTGGGAGTGATGCAGAACCTGATCTAGGAGATGGTCCTGGTGAATTACCAGAGGCAGTGGGAGGTCTGAACATTTATGTTTCCTTGTTGATGGCCAACAAATGACCAACTTAGATGGTTCCGACCACACCAACTAGAAGTATGATGTAGTCTCTAAATACTACATAATAATTAAAGAACTTGCGGGAGACGGCTAAACAACACCGGCAAGCAAGGTTGTCGAAAAAGCCGAGAAGTGAGGGGCTAAAAACCAACTGAAGCCAGAATTGAACGTTGTTCACTAGCATTAGCCCTGCTGGACGACTACGATGCCCATCACAAGTTCAGATATCTGCCTCTTCGTTTTGGCTCTTGTTTGGCTCTGTAAGTATTTGTATTTATCAATATTATTTTCCGAGTCTAGACACTGACCTACCACAGCTTTTTACCCCCAGTTTCCGTATTCATCAGTGAGCTTTAGTAGGGCTTTACAAACATTTTTCTAAATACTTTGAAGGACGAGGCTGCGGTTGTGTTAGACCAATCGTTTTACCCCGTTGTGTTGGAACTTGGCCTAAAGCAATGTCCATTGGCAGCCAGTCCACAATTAGACTAGTACACAAATCCGACATACGAAAACTGAAAACCGACACCCGAAACCGAAATCAAAATTAAAATTCAACCAAAACCAAAAATCTGGCGATTGAAACTGAAATCTATCCATCGTCTCCATCCCCCCCATTCCATCCATCCCACCACCACCACCATCAAGTGAAAACGAAAATGAAAATGAACCTCCCGAGTTTCCCCCGCCACGTTTACATACAGATGAAAGCAACTTTGATATGATGCTAAGCCCAGCAATACCTCCTATAATACTACCAACAATCACACTTGTCTTACTACTGATTTCGGTCAGGGTGGATAATGAAAAAAGAAAAAAAGAAACAAAGAAACAAAATATACGCACTTGCTACTCTTCGCTGAACTAGTAGAACTAGTAGAATTAGTAGAACTTGTTGTCGGGGAAGCCTGGGAATAGAGGTTGAGCCGGTATTGGTAGAGGTACTGGTAGTACTGGGCAGGGAGCTTGGTATGGAAGTTGTAGACGTTGGGGTCAATGGAAACGATTCCCTAGGTACTGCCAGTACTATCAGATAATATTTTTCCCTGGATAATATCGTGATCCTACGTTTCAGCCGTATTGACAGTTGTGCTCGTGGCTTGATCAGGACTAAGGACAACAAAGGTCGGACTGATGTAAAATGTATTTTCGCGGCTCTAGATGAAGGGAGATGTCAACATAAATCCAAACATTGATGCAAAAAAGCAAGCCGAACCCTATCACCAGTCCGTATATGACGAAATATCTAAGTAAATCGAAGGCGTGTATTAGCACCCACCTTCAAAAAAGACTTCGATACATACCCAGAGCTCTTCACGGTTAAATTGACGGTCTGTGGATCAACCGATTGTCCCTTGTTCCATTTATACTGGCAAAAATATCGCCTCTGCCTGTCAATGATCCTCTAGCTGCTGGCCCAGAGAGAACACAGTTGGATCAGTCAAATTACGCTCCCAGATTACTGGGAATGATATGTCTGAAATGGGATCTCCTGGGATAGCGAGAGAGAAACCAGGAATTCAAGACATTGATAAGATAGCGAGGACCAGGCCCAGGAACATATGGCTCGCTGGAGACATTAAAGATCTGGGCAGGAGTACCGGTGATTTACCAATGACTCCAGGACAAGGAGGAGGGAGCTATGAGGGAGGGACCCAAAACAATACCTTATATCTGACAGTTCCAGCATGCCTGAAATGACTTTGAAAGCTGTAGAAGTATAGTGAAACATGCACATGATGACTCATGAGTAACGATCTGTTGATACTTCGAGAATCCGTTGCAACGGTGCCTTGTGCATATAACAGCATACGCCATGCGTATTGTTCTACTTCAACCTGGTGACTCCTCTGAAGTAGGCTGCGCAATTATTAATTTCCAGATTCACCCGAAACATGTCCTTTCATGTAGAATCTCGCAATCTTCAAGATTGGATGACCATGTGCTGGAAAATTTCTTTCTGATGAAAAGTTATACTTTGTGACCTACTTCGGTCGGGCTGAAGGGAAAATCTTTGTGGTGTGATACGATTCGGCCGTTGTTTGTAGGGGAAAACTATAGCTGCAGAATTGAACGCATGAGCGTTGCATAGCCATTATGAGACCATGAGAGAACAGGAGCTGTCAACAAATAGCTTCAGTCGATGACCGTCTATTGGTTCAGTCACACCAGCCGTGTAGTTTCCCCAGTTCATCCTGTGAGCTATGCAGAACTTGATCTAGGATATGGTGTCTGGACATTTATGTTTACCTGTTGATGGCCAAGTTAGATGGTAGGGCATTCCGAGAAAGGATGTACATACTGCATAATAAGTAAAAAGAGGTAAAGAACTTGCTGAAAACAGCCGAAACAACACTGGGGAGAAAGCGGCTAACGAAAAAGCCCGAGAAGTGAGGGAGAAAAAACCAATCAAGACAGAACTGAACAGGGAATCATTTGAGTCAAGATACAGACCATCATGCATCAGGAATCAGACAAATAAATAACTCAATCCCTTGCATATAAAGCGATTCGAAGAAAGTAGACGGGAACAAAGACATACCAAGAGAAGCTCAGAAAAAGAGCTACCGAGGTCAACTTGGGCAGGGTAAGAGCAAGCGAGGGGGGGTCACTGAAGCTGTCCCATCTGAAGAAGTCAGTAGGGCCTGCTGCGTTTTTTGGCAATCCTATGGACGCGAATGGAATGACATTGTCGTTCGCTACTACGATGCCTATCACAGGTTCAAATATCTGCCTCTACGTTTTGGCTCTGTAAGTCTTTATCAGTATCGCTCTCCTACTCTAGACATTGGCGTACCACAGCTTTTTTACCCCTAGTTGCTGTATTCATCATGAACCTTGCCAAAACATTTTTTCTAAATATCTTTTGAAGAACGATGGTGCAGCTGCGGTTAGGCCAATCATTGTCTGCCAGTCTCTAAGAAGCATTTGAGGCCCTGGGGAGAAGAACGACGATCTTTAATTAAAAGTTGTAGAATAAAAGCCTCGTGTAGACGATGAAGTTGAAACTCATGCTGCGAGCAGTAGAAGTGAGAACCCAGATCGACGACACAGGTACTTGAACCAGATTATCGATGAGGACGCTTCTTCCGACCACCGACGTCCAAGACCTGGATCGATAAACACTGTATCTGGCCGAAAATGGCGGGCAGCTTGCGCAAAGGAAAACCATTCACCACATCATCAACGTTACGCTTCTACTCCTCCAATCAACAATCAAGTTCCCATTTTGCTGCCACTCAGCCTCGCACTACCGTTTCGCTGCCTGAACCGCAGCCGTGTCCTCCTCCACCCCGCCGATCACTAACTTGCGCTTCTTTCCTCAACCGACACTCGAGGGAAGCGTTACCGGCGCTACCCATAAGGGTCTAGGCGGAGGTGAACCCTGCACAGAAGAAAAAGACGAATCAAAGTGTCGAAAGTAGAAGAACTCTTCGAGGTTTCTGGGCACGTTGATGGATAGCGGCTTGAGGTGGAAAGAGCATCGGGGAAGCAGATGGATGGTAAGTACAATTCCGATGGCTGGAAAAGTGGCGTGGTGGTGAGCCACATACGTCAAATTTACAAGGCCAAAGGATTACTGCGGATGTTGTATCAGCGGACACTGTACAAACACGTACAAGAACAGGTGGGAGATTAGCGCCGTCTCATTTCCATTCAGCGCCAAGCAGCACAACCGATTACAGGAGTCTACCACAGCTACAGACATTCTGGATATACACGCAGCCTTAGAAATCGAACAACAGCGACAACGAGTGGCAACCAGACTCACCACACATTTCCCGACTCACATCCCCTCGCCCGTTTACTGTACTCCAAAAGATCCCACACCGATCCTCTGCATGATATGAAAGCCAAACTGAGATCCATAGCTAACAATCTACATCTGTGAGGACGAAAATGAGGTGTTGAGGATGCCGGTTGCCGGTGGAAGAGCATCTGGGAATTTTGAATCGCATCGGCAGCGGCAGATCAATTGATGCGTCACTCACGGCTCCGTGCGTTTGTGCATTTCTGGGCTGCAAAATTTACTGTGAAAGCTGTTTGTTCCCTGTTCTGGATCAGGTGGCCGGGTTCTCTATTTATTTCCGAATAGTACCGATTACAGCTGTTATCAATTCAAAACTTTCAATCACAACACTCGCCCCGTCATTTGGGAATCTACACAGACTATGAAAGAGTTTATACATCGAGGCATACCTAAAATTCCTTAAGCAGCCAAACCCTACCAATGATGCCTACAGCAAGCTGAGAACAAAAATCCTACCAGGAACAGCAAGACGCTAAGCGCAATGAGACCTGCTATAACATCGCCAATGATGTCGCCTATCTTATTTCTGATTTCAAGTTAGTGTGGATAACACTCTCTTGAAAAAGAACGCACTTGGTACTCTTCCCTGATTTAGTAGAGCTTGTCGGGGAAGCCTCTGGAGTAGAGGCCAAGCTGTTAGAGGTAGAGGTACTGGTCGGGGAGCTTGGTATGGAAGTTGTAGATGTCGGGGTCAATGGAAACGATGTCCTAGGTATCTGCCAGTACTGTCAGATAATATTTTCCCTGGATAGCGTGGTCCTACGTTTCAGCCGGATTGACGAAATTGTGCTTGCTGCTTGGGCAGGACCAAGGACAACAAAGGTGGGACTGGTGTAGAATGTACTTGTCGCGGTTCTAGATGAAGGAGATATCAACATAATACAAACATTGGTGCAAAAACTGAGCCAACCCTATCACCAGTCCGTATATGACGAAAGTTCTAAGTAGACCATTGAAGGCTATTTAACATCCACCGAGCTCCGAAAAGACTTTTAAACATACCCAGAGTCGTTCACAGTCAAATTGACGGCCTGCGGACTGACTGATTGTCCCTGTGTTCCACTTATATTCGCAAAAATTCCGCCTCCTGAAAATTGGCCCGTCGATGAGTCCTCGAGCTGCTGACCCGAGAGAAGACAGTAGGATCAGTCGAATCGCGCTCCCAGATTACCGGGAATGATATGTTTGAAACGGGATCTGCTGGGATGGCGAGAGAGAAAGCCAGGATATTCAAGACAGCATGGGATAAGGTAGCGAGGGCCAAGAACATACGGCTCGCTGAGGACATTGTAGGAGTACTGGTGTTTACTGACGACTTGAGGACAAAACAGTCGCCTTATAACTGACATTCCAACATCCCCGACATGATTTTAAAGCTGTAAAAACAAGCACTAAGCACTAAGCATGAATAACATCTGTTGAATCTTGATAGTTCGAGATGCACGGTGCCTTGGGCGTTTAACAGCATAAAGTTCGGCAGAATTATCTGTCGGGGAAAACTACAGCTGCAGAGCTCAACTCATGAGCGTTCCAAAATAGGCACCCGCTCCAGTGGCTGCACTCATCTAGCCATTATGTAACAGGAGAGAACAGGAGCCGTCAACAAGCACCTTCAGTCCATGACCGTCCGTCGGTTCACAGTCGCACCAGCCACCGTATAGGAATAACCCCCGTTCCCCTGGGAGCTATGCAGCCTGCAGAACTTGATCTGAGAGGTGGTCCAGGTGCATTACCAGAGGCAGTGGGAGTCTGGACATTTATGTTTCCCTATTGATAGCTAGTAGGGTGGTGCTAACTGGAAAAGGTCTTAATAACGTTCACTGCTATGAACGTTTGATCTTCAGAGGCCTGTTACAGTGAGTTAAAAGCAGTTATTAACATGTGATAATAGCAGTCTATGTGACTCAGTTTACACTAATCCTAGCGAATCCTATCTGGCATGTCATTTGACATCTATTCTGTAGATCCCAGTAACTCGCTCTCAGCAAACCCTGAGAACATAGGAGAACGACTACTCTTTGTTTTTGCCAATAACATGGTTAGTATGTTGGTTAATAAAGACTCCTAGACTCTTAGATGGCTCTGAGATGGCTCTGAGATGGCGGTTCAAGACTACTATTAGATTGTTATCAAGGGTTGTAGTTACACATCATTTGTATATATGTGTTTGTCCACAGCCTTGATTGAGCAGCCCAGGATAAATATCCAACACTCCCCCTCTGCGAAACAAAGAGAGCTCCCCCTAAGCTATAAATATAATCAAGCATGAAAATCAATATACTCCTCCTCTTCAAAGGGTGGACAAGTAGGATGAGCAGAAAAACCATAAGTATCAATAGGAGCAATGAAATGTGAAGAGATGTTATTGGGAGGATTGTGAGTGATGTGCGCAGTGTCATATGTGCGGTTAAGACACCAGTGCTTGACTTCCTCTGGCATGTCCTTGACACAGTTAGAAGCCTTGTGCGACATACCTCCACAACGGTGACAGCCATCCATAGACATATCGCACCAGCGATTTCCGCGACTGTCTATAAATCCTTGTCCATCTTCATGGCCGCTTCCATTGGAAGCTCCCCCTCTTCCTCCCCCTCTACCACTAAAACTTTCCCTAGTACCAGATCCATTCCGACTTCCTCCTTTACTTCCCTTTCGGAAAGCTGTAGCATAAGCATGAGCAGCCTCTACACGGGAGGATGGTTCAGATGGGTTATTAATCCCATCTAAAATTTCATCGGCTCTCTTCTCAGGGTCAAATGAAACCATAGCACTCTCAAGAACAGTGCGGCAGTTTTAAGATTGGGCTCGCCAGTAGGTTGGGCGAGAAGAGATGTTTTCCAGGCCTCGAATGATGAATGAAGTTCTGGAGCATGATATCCTTGTGATAACTATCAGAGATTGTTTCACCGGAAGGGAGTAGTGCCTGAAGACGAGCACGCATATCATCCAAAGCATCAAGATAGACTTTGGTTGGTTTAAGCGGATCATGCTAATGCGGTGATAGGCAGCACGTGTAGCTGAACGTGAGGAAAATGATGATTTTTCAAAATAGGAGACAAGTGCACTCCAGATTTCGGAAGCATTTGTCTTATCCTTGTAGATGTTTCGGCAGTCTCGATTAGTGAGGGATTTAATGATGGACGCAGCCTGTGAGTTGAGTCGATCCCATTCCTTGGCATCAGCAGCCTCTGATGGACGTGAAGTCAACCCTGTGGCAATCTTGGCGCTCTGACCATCTGCACTAAGCACCATTTGCAGAACATCCTCTTTCCAGTTGCTCCAGTCATCAGCATTTGTAGTGGAAAGTAGGGGAATGTTCCTTCCAAGATTAAGAAGAGCTGAAAGTGTGGCCATAGTGAATGAATATGAGTCGTTGAAAAGGGATTGGGGATGGGATGATGAAATGAGTGAGATTGAGTGATTGGGTGAAAAGTAAAGCTCCTAGATGATGAATAAAACTCCTAGATGTATAGTGTGGACACGGGGCCCATAACCTGTTGGTTAATAAAGACTCCTAGACTCTTAGATGGCTCTGAGATGGCTCTGAGATGGCGGTTCAAGACTACTATTAGATTGTTATCAAGGTTGTAGTTACACATCATTTGTATATATGTGTTTGTCCACAGCCTTGATTGAGCAGCCCAGGATAAATATCCAACATAGTATTTACGTCTGCATTAAGATTTGAAGCAGCATTACTCTGCCATAAAAAATTTTAAGGAGGGCTGGTCCAAATGTGCCAAAGGTTACTTAGGTCCTAGGGATTTCACCTCTGCGGTGAAGTAGTAAGGTTGCTCATCCGTATACAAAGCCAGCAAAGGTTAGTAGTGTGGATAGGTTCGGCAGCTCATTGAGACATCATAAGCTTGGTGGGAAAAAAAGACAGCTTGTGAGTCAAATTCAAGAGCGTTCCAAGAGGCTTTTTCAAATTTGGGCATCTAAGTAGTAGTGGTAGTAGTGCCAGCAGTATCACCGACGTGGTCCCATTTAGGAACAGCGCGTCACGGGAACAATCAATTTCGGCTGACAGGCTACAAGCCCACAGGACTTCTGCAATTACCCGACCGACACTATAATAGTCTGCAAACTCTTCCCATGTATGGGCCTAAATCGATGTTCACTGCCAGCCGGTCCGCATTTGAATTGCACAAATCCGGCGTACGAGAACTGAAAACCGAAAAAACTTTCAACAACCAAAAGCCGCACCCGAAACCGAAATCCAACCAAAACAAAAATTCCAGCGACTGAAAACTGAAACTACACATTAACCGAAAACGAAACGGAACGTCCCCCGCCACATCCACATATAGATGATATGATGCTAAGCGCAACAAGACCTCTATAACACCTCCAATAATCACGCCTGTCTGGGCTGATTCAAGTCAGTGGATAATACTCTCTCGAAAAAAAAAGAAAATATACGCACCTGTACTCTTCCCTTAACTAGTAGAGCTTGCCTCGGGAAGCCTCGGAAGTAGAGGCTGAGCCGGTAGAGTACTGCCGCGGAGCTTTATAGAAGTTGTAGACGTTGTAGACGTTGGGGTCAATGGAAACGATGTCCCTAGTATCTGCCAGTACTATCAGATAATAATTTTCATTGAATATTTATATATCGTGGTCCCACGTTTCAGCCGAATTGACGTTGTGCTTGTGGCTTGAGCAGGACTAAGGATAACAAAGGTGGGAACTGATGTAGAATGTACTTGTCGTATTCTAGAGAGGAGATTTCAACATAATACAAACATTGTGCAAAAACCAGGCCAACCATCACCAGTCCGTATATGATAAAAGTTCTAAGTAAATCGAAGGTGTATATTAACATCCACCTTCAGAAAAAAACTTTGATACATACCCAGAATCCTTCACGGTCAAATTGACGGCCTGCGTATCGACCGATTGTCCTGTTCCACTTATATTCGCAAAAAATTCCGCTTCCTGAAAATTCGCGTCGGTGAGTCCTCTAGCTGCTGGCCTAGAGCGAAGACAGTGGGATCAGTCGAATCGCGCTCCCATATTACCGTGAATGATATGTTTGAAACGGATTTCCTGGGATAGCGATAAGAGAAAGCCAGGATATGCAAGACACATGGTATAGGATAGCGAGGACCAGGAACATACGGCTCGCTGAGGACATTGAAGAGCTGGGCAAAAGTATCGGTGATATACCAATGACTTGAGGACAAGGAGAGGAGGATTATGAGAGAGGGAGGGTGGCTCAAAACAATTGCTTTGTAGCTTTGACAGATTCAACACGCCTGACATGGCACTAACCTCTTTGAAAGTCATAGAATATTGTCACACCTGAGAAGCCTGAGGGCTGAGCAGCAAACAATACTCAAATAGGTCAAGTAGCAGCGCTCTCATCCAGGTCGCACCTCGACATCACACCTACCAAAAGATGATGTAAGCCTGGTAAGATGAGTCCTACTACATAGCCGGCCCCCTGGATTTATGGCTCGCTGAGACACTGAAGAGCTGGCAGGAGTACCAGTGATTTACCGACGACTTAAAGAGAAGGAGGAAGGAGCCATGAGGACCGAAAACAACCGCCTTGTATCTGTCATTCCAACATGCCTGACATGATTGGAAAGCACGATGAATAATATCTGTTCATATTTCGAGGATCCGATGCAGTGTGCCTTGTGCATTCAACAGCATAAAGTTCGGCACAGTTATTTGTACTAGGGGAAAACTTGAGCTACAGAGTTGAACGAATGAGCGCCAAAATAACAGCCGTTCCAGCGGCTGCACCATCTACCATTATGAGAACCGGAGAAACAGGAGTCGTCAACAAGGACCTTCAGTCCATGACCGTCTTGGTTCGCAGTCGCACCAGCCATATGTTTCCCCAGTTCATCCCATCCCTCTGGAGTTATGCAGAACTCAATCTAGGAGATGGTTACCAGAGGCAATGGGAGGTCTGGACATGTATGTTTCCCTGTTGATGGTCAAATTAGAGGGTAAGGCATTCCTCGGAGGAAGATGATGTAGTCTCTAAATACTACGTAGTAATTACTTAAACAGAGATAAAGAACTTCTAGAGAAACGGCTAAAACAGCACTGGGAAGAAACCGGTTAACGAAAAAGACAAGTTCAAATATCTGCCTCTACGTTTTGGCGCCATAATTCTTTATCAGTACCGCTTCCGACTCTAGACACAACGCGTTACCACACCTTTTTACCGTATTCATCAATGAGTTTTAAGCCCTTTCCAAAAAGAATTTTTCCAAATATCCTTGGAAGAGCGAGGCTGCGGTTGCTTATCATTGTACTTCTTGTGTTGGAACCCACCGCTACTCCCCATAGATCTTTTGGGATGGATTCCAGGTTTTTACCAACTAGACTGGTAAAGAACTTGACCTGATTGTCTTCTGAGGTATATCATCGTGCAGGGCCCGCAAAGGGTGGTCCTAGTGTAGCCTGAGTCGATATCACCGACGAAGGCTTTGAGGGAAGAACCGACGATCTTTATCTAAAAGTCGTAAAATAGAAGCCTCGTGTAAACGATTGAAGCTGAAAATCTGGTTTGAGTAGTAGAAGCGAGAAACCCAGATGAACGACACAGGCACTCGGACAAGCTTATCGATGGACGCTTCTTCCGACCACCGACGTCCGAGACCTGGATCGATAACCACCGTACCTGAGTAATTTGGAGAAAGTGACGTGCAGCTTGTACGAGCGATCCGGGATGTAGGCAGATGTATGCGCGGCGTTAAGCACTTCAAGGATTCAAAGCAACACAGTCAAGTGACAAAGTGAACACGCGTGAGTAGTACCTGACCAAACTAGAAACGGGATGTGAAGTTTGGGTAAAACATTTACTCTAAATGTCATTGTCAATACATGAAGAAACTGCCGATACTTAAATCAAGATGTATGTAGTGTAATATGCTCAAAGCCAATAAGAAAAAGACAGGTAAGTATGTAATGTTCAGCACGGAGAACAACACAAAGAAATAGCACCAATAATGCCTTTTCAGGTTTTGCGACAAGCAGGAAAATGAACCGGAATGCAAGAGGGAAAGTAGCAACACAAAGGGGGGGAGCGATACACGGATGGATAGGTACTATTGTAACAGCAACGAATGAGAGCAGTGAGTCGAGATGAAAAGAGTGACGATACAGCAGGTTGATATGAGATATGCGAAAGATGGTTTCGAAAGAGCGTCCAGTACATGGTTAAGATAAAAGTGCGAGTGAGAGTGATAGTCCATCCGGAATAAAAGAGAAAAAACCACCTCCGACCAACAAATGACCGCGGTACGAACTGGCATGGAAAAAAGTCGTGATAATGGCCGGTGTGTTACAACGTGTTACATTGGACAGATACATCCACGGAGCGAGTATCCAAGAAATGTGGACTGGGATTCCAGAACATCTGTATCGAGTGTCACCCATTCACCATTCATTTGAAAGAACAGGTGACTTTTTTCAGATGCGAGAGATGAGAGTTGGAGCAGAAGCACACTGGGAACAAAAAGACACGTCAGCTTATGATTAAAGAGGCAGTAGCACAAGACTCACCGAATGCAGCTTCCATGCAAGCCATCCGCGCTGATCCAGCGCCCGTACGCATATACAGTGCGTCAACTATTAACAGAACAAGAATATAAACAGTCGAAAAAGAAGTGGGGTAAAACTATGTCCAAAGTGAAGGAATAATAATAACACAACACGATGGTCGAACGCCATCAACTCTATATGGATATGTAAAGATAAAAAAACAAACAGAGAAGAAAAAACGATCCAGAGAGAGAAAAGCAGGTCATGATTGATACCAGCTCAACGCAACGCTGCCAGCGCCTCTGATATGCACATTAGCTTGTATACGACATACCTGTAAAAAATGATTAGACCTTCAACTACAACTCGACATCGAGCAAAGGAAAATACTCACCATATCAGCAACGCTTCTACTCCTCCAATCAACAACCAAGTTGCCATTTTGCTGCCACTCAAACTTCCGCACCTCTCCAAATGATTCGCACCACTGTTTCACTGCTTGAAAGGCAGCCGTATCCTCCACCCCACCCCACTGATCACCAGCTTGCGCTTCTTTCCTCGACCGGCAGTCGAGGGAGGCGCGTTGGCGCTACCCCCAAGGCTGAATCCTAACGAACGACGTTTTTTCTTCACGGGAGGTGAACTACGTTCAGAAGAAAAAGTTGAGTCGAAAGTGTCGAAAGTAGAAGAGCTAAAGGCTGAATTGGTGGTACTAGTGGTTCCACTCCGCTGCCTCGTGCTAAAAGTCGGGAGGTCGCTAATTTCAGGGGACAACACCCCGGGCGACATGAATGACTCTCCTGAATTTCTGCCCATGACAGTAATCGTGGTATCGTCTTTAGCGAACGGATCCGACATGAGCTGCCCTAGCTCGTCAACTTTTAGTGAGGGAACAGGTGGTATGGAATCGGACGAAACTGGAGTGAACGCTAGTGAGGTCGATGACCCAAATGAAAATCGCGAAATTAATCCTGCCATTCTGCGGCTTTTGTTCTTTGGGCTGCCTGGAGACGCAGGAGATTTGGACCAAGAGTTGCGCGGCACAGAAGGTGGAGGAGACAATGGGGTGTTCAGATTGATCACAGAAATCTTCCTCTCTCGGGGTACTTTCTGGCTTCCACCGCTAGGGGGTAGATCCCAGGACTGATCATAGACTGAGCGCATGAAGGTGGAGTGGCTCCTCTCGGAACACTGGCTTCATCTTGCGGATGTAAGTATGGAAGATGACTGAAACTATTGGCGGCCGGCTGATACATTCCAGCATATAGCTTCTTGGGCGACCGGAAACCATACATCTGAGCATAGCTCCCTCTTCCCATTTGCACATCCTCTGCTTCCATTCCGGTAGGCGTAGAGGGAAAGTCAGTTTGACGTTCGTACGAAAGTGGTCTTATTGGTGAATCAGGCGGACTACGCCTCGGAGTACTCGGAGAAGTAGGAACGGAGGGTAGGTCGAACCAGCAGCCACCGCAAGTAACTCCCCATCCATCTCTTCCATCTCGTCCTCCGTGTCCGACTCGAGCCAAGGCTCATTGTTCCAACTCGAAACAGAACTGGAATACGCAGGCGTGGAGGGCTCCGATGGGCCCTTTGCTGATTCAGATTCTGTGGCGAGAATTGGGGACAATGGCTCTTTTGTTTTCAAAGACAAGTCGAGCGGAGCTGGGCGGTGTGGCGCTGATCGATTTCTGACGGCTAAAGGAGGAACGGACAAGCTCGAACGTGAGGCCGATGTCGGTGAAGTTGGAACTGAGGGAATCGGAGAAGCTTGAGAAGAAGGGTTCCTCGCCATTTTTGCGAGAAAACTAGCTAATCTTTGTCGCCTACCTGGGGTGGACAAAAGAGGGGGTTGGGTGTCACCATTGGCTGGGGGTGAAGCAGGAACGGGTGGAAGGGGGTCGGCAGAAGATTTAGAAGCTGCAAGAAACTTTTACGCTTGCCGACGCTCATGAAAGACCTTCTCCTTGTCCTCTCCTCCAGAATAGGCGATTTGAGTGCGGAAGCATCTCCAGCCGACATTGGAAAGGACGGCGACTGGAAATGTATGACCAGGTGTACTGGGTGTCGGCGGAGGAGCGTGAACCTTAGGGGGCCTCGGAAACCCCCAGGCAAGGTCGGAAGAGGTCTTGGACGCCGGTGATCGCAAATCTACAACAGATGATGCGGGTGACCATTTTGATTGCTCGGGATCATCGTCCGGTTCGACCTCCGGAGCAGAAAGATCAGAGAAATCATCCATCTCTCCACCAGCAGATGAAAGATCTAACAATCTTCGGGCAACCTCTTTCGAGTCTAGCGCTTGAATGTAGACCGCATTGCGCAAGCCCGTAGAGTTTGATCTCGAACGCGTACGGGATTCGTTCGTGTTAAGTGCGACATCTGAAACTGAAGCAGTAGGTGTGTTCATCGCGGAGTAGCCTGTATAGCGCGTGGGAAAAGAACTAAGAGGAGATGGTGACGCCGTAGAAAATGGAAGAGGATGTGAATGGCTATATTGATGTCCGCCAGGACTACTAGCCCGGGACGAAGAGCCAGAAAGAAGGTTCCAGCACTCGCATACGCCGCACAACGCCCGAATATACGGGATCAGTAGCCAAGGGCGAAGTAGTACGGGTGTGAGCAGAACCGAGAGAAGGATTTCTATTCAGACGAACTGATGGCCTGCTCGTGTTTGTGTCTTCGCCGAGGTACCTCAAGTGGCCGCCGTCAACATCGGCGTCTACGTCTTCTAGGTCGATGACATTTAAAACAGGTAAAACCGGTCTTGTGACTGATAATGGGACTGGATTTACCTGCTACCATGGTCGGTAGATGGTATCCACCTGCAAGAGATACAATTGAGGGTTGCCTACTTTCGCGCTCCAATTGAAAGAAACTGCCCTAGTAAACAAGGTGCGCCTAACAAGGAGGATGAGCTGGGAGAAGCGGAAAGGAAGGGCGTAATTGGAGTATTCGGAGTGACAGGGGTGACAGGAAGAGAAGAAATAGAACTGGAAGTTGATACGGTTGAGGTAGAAAAATTGGAGATATGAGATATGGGAGACGGGGAACTGCGTGCACTAGGCTTTGGCGGCGACAGTGTCGAGGAAGTTGGTGGTGCCGGAAAGAGGCTGGAAGATCAACAGGTTAAAACGCCGCAAATACTAGTTCTTCCGAGAGGTAAACGTACCTTTTCTCTACCGTCTCTTTCGTCAAGTTCATTTTCTCTCTGTATCAGAGTCGCTGGAATCGTCTGCGCGACTGCCCAGCTTGAAAGTCATTGGGGGAAGCTCCAGAAAATCTTCGTCGCGTGATACATAAGTACTTGTCCTTGACATATCTTTTGTACATCGACGTTTGAACGAAATGTTCTAAAGAGAGATATTGAGGTACATACCGACTGACATGATGGTGTTGTATCAAAGGATCCAGACGCGGTCAGATGCACGTAGAAAACCAAACCGTAGTAGCCAGGATGAAGAGCAATGGCGAAGCAGCGCCAGTAGATGTCGCAAAGCCTGTAGCTGGCTTTCTGGAAGTTATTGGGAATAAACAGAATTGAGGTTCGGAAAAATAATGCGCGAAGTCGAGCTATTCATTTATAGGGATTCGTTGAACCGTTCCCATCCGTGAAAAAAACGAAAAACTGGATCTTGATGTTACTTATCCCATTAGTCAACACGGTAATCAGCGCTCTATTATTCATCACTCTCAATTGTCCTTTTTCGTCCTTTTCTTTTGATGAGCTAATTTCCTTTTTAAAAGTTACAGTTTTACATGCACATGGTAAACGATGCCGAAATTCGAATCCGGCTGCATCCTCCATTGTTGAATTCCTCAAGTGTGTGACAGCTTCCAAGCCGTTAATATTCATGTTCAACCGTTCAACGGGGGTCTGATATCTCTTCCTTGGTGCTCAACCTTAGCGAAGACAGTTTGGACGTCTTGCTTGTATCTAGGTAGCAAATTAACTGATAATCACGACTCAGCACGACTCCGAGCCCCGAGATATTGCATTTTCCGGGAGGAGTATCGCTTTTTTTTTGAGGAAGAAAACCTGGCCATTGATGAAACGACCCTCAATTTTGCCTCCGTTACTTACCAACCCTTTGGCTCCTTTGGCTGTACGGTACCTACCTGTACCTTACCTACCAGATTTCTCGTAGCGCGAGAACTGCAACGTGCTCTATCACCCTGAGGTATTATAAAAATCTACCCCCTTCAGTTGCAGATATCGCATCTTTCATCAGCTTTGCTTGGATTGGAAACAATGAAGACTGGATTCCCCGATAACTCGCATTGAAAATACATGTTTTCTCAGTCAAGTTTTTTTTTTGACCCCAGGAATACAACCAAATAGATCTCAGACTCCGAGAAATTCTTGTTGGGCACATCATCTTTACTTGGTTCTTCTGCTGCGGATCTCCTTCCCAGCGGCGACAAAAGACTAGTATCTGTGTCAAATAGACGCTTCTAATGGCCAGGAAGCGAGTCCAATGTGAGCTTGTTGGAGTCTTCTATGCGTTCTTCCAATCGCGGGCTCGATGTTACAGCTACACATTATCACCCTACAAAATTCTTTTAACCACTCTTCAGGCTAAGAGACTCTCAAGAGCTGAAGATAAATCTCACCAAAACTGAATGAACGCCACAATAAATATTTCTTACTCTGGCTCATCAAACTTCCTCGTCGATTTGAATGTGATTGCATCCGATGCAATTATAGAGACTATACGATTTTACTACCGCTTTTGAGTTCCCTGTGGAGCTTGGTTTCAAGACTGTATGCACCTCGAGAAGTTGATACTCTACACCAACGACGTTGCATTTCGCTTGAACATGGTTGGGCGTCGGGTGTCCCACGCTTGGTCGCATGTTCACTAGCTATTCAACCCAAATACTACTCCGACGACTGTCCTATTCCATTCCGATCCCACGTTTACTCTTCCCTGCAGCTATCTTGAGTGTTCCGGTCAGTTCTGTCATGTTGATATTCCGACCAGATGAATGTCTTTTACCGACGTATATATAACAGTAGTTCTAAGAATTCTGGGAAAAATACAGACCACATACTCTGGAGCGTCAATCCGTTAACCCCGGTTGATTTCACCCGTCATTGCTGTGGATATCTAATCTGTTAGCTTTCCGCAGCCGTGACAGTAGCTTCTGCGAGGGAGTTTAGACGACAGGCCCGCATATGAAGTACATACTTTGGGTGAAAACAAAACAGTTAAACCATTTTCGTCCTCCCGAAATTCATGAATCTCTCCGAAGCGTTTCCACCTTCCACTTCCAAGCCATCTCGCCTCCTTCCGTTGTTCCGAGAGATCTTCTAGCTTTCGTTCCCTTATCCAGTTTCCAGTGACAGACAGACTATTCCGAGGAAATCCTTCAATGCGAGATAGGGGCCAAGTTAACTCCAACATACCCCATGCTCGAGTCAGTGCGGTAGTAGGTTATTTGCTCTTCAACCACTTGAGTTCTGTCCAGCATCCAGTATGAGTGTCTTAGTTGAAAACAACATTGGTAGCCGTGCGGGGCCGACCATCGAATTCGTGCGGATATATAGCGCATATATAGGCATATATCCACAACTAACCGGCTCCTTGCCTTATTCATTTCCCCAGAAGTCGGGGTTTAACATTTAGGTGTCTTTATTCAATATTACGCAGAGACTTGGCGTCATGGAAGAGCAGAACTGAGAAATTAGACTCGAAGGGCTATCGCGTTATCGATGATCAAGAGAGAGCGGCCTTCTGCAACGCGTGTAGTAGATACTCTGGTGCGTGTAGCACATTTTACGTTTCCAAGCTACTAAGTAGCCTTAAGTAGCTCACTCCTGCTTAACGGAGCAAAAACAGGTAGGCACGATTCAGGCACTCGATGTATAAGCAGGATAACACAAAAAAGTAATGCTCGGTCCGGGGTGGCTGAAGCGCTGATTACACGGCCAAACCCTCCTTCCGGCTCGGGCTGAAAGGTTCCGGATGTCCCGGGCTAAATATCTTTTGGCGCTGAGCCGCAAAAATTTGAAACCTAGTCTTAAATAGTTAGATACCGCTTAGGACAAACTTTTTTGGTACTACACTGGTCCTACATTGCACAAAGCACTCAGTGCAATACCAACAACTGTGAAAAACCATGTCATATCATGGCGTTTTGCCGCCCAAAGGTTTTGATGACGAAAAAGGCAAGTCCCATCACAATATAAGTTTCCGATGAATTGATTACAGAGTGACCTTCAGTCTGGCGCGTTGAATTTGAAGGGAAACAATGGCGCGTATACTGCCTACTTTGCCGACACAGTGTCGCCAGAGCCTCTATCATGCCAACGATCACAAGAGCTTGGAACCAAGGTCACGGATCCTGGGTGGAAGCAGTGAGTACAGACGTGTTGTTTTATAAAAGGACGCTAACCTACTCTCTAAAGACTGCTGGAGGACTTTATGCGCTTCGACGAAGGGGACTTCAAAGGCCTGGTTCCTGATGGAGAGCCCTTCAAGCCGTGTCGACAGCTGGTGGTGCAGGTGGGTTGCCTGGGAGCAATGTGCTCGCCTTATGTACATAGGTTAACTAGTTAAATGCCGGCAGCTGTAACCCGCATATCTTTATTGTAGAATCGTTTCTTTTGTAACGTCGCGTCGTGAACGCGGTGAGAATTTAACCTAGGCTGGTGAGCAATGTGATACGTGAGCTGAACATGTGAGCTTGTGATCTGAACATGTGAATGGTGAGTCACGTATGTTCAACTTCTTTCTCTCAACGTCCATCATCCCTGCACCAACGCTTATCGTCAATTTGTCGGCGCTCAGACATACGCATGAGAGTCGCCTGAATCACACTCAATATCGCAAGTACAAAATCAAGCAACATTCTTCAATAATCAGCGTCTGTAGCTTCAAGGCAAGGCGGAATCTCAAACATTCTTCAAGAATCAGCGTTCTTAGCTTCATGGCAAAGCAGAAGCTCAGACTTTATTGAAAATGAAGCAACTGCAACGCTCTTCAAGTTTAATTCTGATATCTATCCAGCCAACTTCAATCTGAAGATCAACGCTCAAAGTTACCTCTGTTTGTCTGCACACCTCTAGTTGTGCTATCTCAAGATCAAGGCCTTCATCTGCTTTTGCTGCGCTACAGTTATCGATGCGGTTTGTTTTTTTTTTCATTATGTTCTCACATCTCTCACTCTTGGTTTTCTAACAGCTCTCCTGCAGTACGAGTTTCCAACGGTATGTTTGCATTTCTCCTCAGAAATCATTACTTGCTTATTGTTGAATCTAGGGGAACGGTTGGTTTACGTGGGTATACAGAGTAGGCAGATAGCGACGTGCAACGTGTAGTAACAGTAGCTAGAAATATAAAGCATTTTTGGAATGAAAACGAAAACGAAACAGGGAAGAACCGGAAGAGCTAATAGAGCCGGAACAACCAGGGTGAGGCGGTGCACAGTCATCCCAAGCAAACGCTCAATTAATACCGAGCATAAGCCTCTTGCACCTGAGCTTAATTTTCGTTGATCACAGCTGAGGGCCAAATTACGGTTTTTAGACCTAGCTTCGGTTATTTGGTACTTGGGATCAACAGGGCTGGGCTAGCCTCAGTCGGATAGATTGTCACGGCAGTGTACTCCTCAACGAATAGCAAATATGCTATCTTCCCGGCGGTACGTATGAATCGATAAAACGATCGATGCATGTACTTAGGTGCAACCAGGCCGTACGCATTAGTTTCTGCGTCAATTCAAGGCAAAATCGGTTTTGCCAAAGAGTGAACGAGATAGTACATATTTCGCAGCTTTGTGCCTTCCTTTTTAGGCCTTTAATTAAGGCCCTACCACCACAACTTCATCATACAGATCCCGAGTAGTAGCATTTCCACATTCTTACTACCGCGGAGGGTTGGTACGAAAGTTCCATGCCTCTGGTGGTTATGATCATTATAAGATCAGTGGTCTTTGACATACTTAATTGGAAGGAAGGAATGCATACTGTATCTAAGTTTTGACTTCGAAATTTAGCCACATATTTGGGCAAAATTTATGTATATCGTGCCTGCATACGTATGGCAACGACGAGGATAAATTTGACATTCTCGTATTGAGAGGAGGCTTTGTAACCAAGTAGATCAAACCGATAAGAATGTGGGGGTATAGAGAGGGTACATACACCTTCCAGGAAATTTGAGGCTCGTAGTGTCCGACTCGTAGCTACCACAGTGATGTGCCTTGCTCGTTGGAACTATTTTCACCGTGTCGTAATAGCTCTTGGGTACTAAATATCAAAAAGGAATTTCCTTTTTACCGTTATATTGGATTCCTGCTGGACTTTCAACGCAAGGAAAAATCCTTACCGCAAAAGAAAACAAAGATGGAATTCACTGTTGTACATTTCTACGAGGGTTTGACTCTTGTATCGCCGCATCTTTGGTAATAAGCTTCTGCACAGGATGCCTTCGTCCTGCATTGAATCGACCCAGGGCTCTAAACATCATGGATCATACCAAGAACTACCAAGTCATTTCGCTCAATGACAACCAAACTATCCCCGAAGATACCACAGATTCTTGACGTTCTCGTGCGGTGAACATGTACGCTTCTGCATTATTTCAGAGGGAATGGGGTATGGAAAGCTGTTAACTTTATTCCTTCGGGATTGTTGCGGATTGTCCCACATTCCAGAGAGCCAACGACCGACGAACTGATTCGAATACCTTTGGAGTGGGAATCAATAGTAAGCTCAATGTAACAACGTCCATGACCGCTAGTTCCACTTGTCGTATCGAAACAGAGCTGATAGTACGACCTCTTTGCTGTAAAAATCCGAGAGTGAAACAAGATTTCACTATCTCCGCATTTAATGAATTGTCCGTCCGAAATGACATATCGCCCTAGCAAATTACCCAGAAACGTCGATGCATGTTCCACCGTAACGTATCGGCTCTGTACGATAAGGATGACGTCTCAATGAGGATACGATGCCTCGTTGACCTACGAT
>JADNRY010000955.1:0-20707 GCA_015501585.1 Rhodocollybia butyracea | reverse complement strand
TCATCACGAAGAAGTTCCAAGGCTTGCCGTGTAATACGCAGCTCTTCTTGTGCGTTTTGAGATTGCGCCCGTACTCCAGACCGTTTGAGTTTGACCTCTTGATCATACGTAGTAAGCTTGGTTCTTGTAAGTGAAAAAGTCGATCAGAACACACCTCGGGAAAACGGAGCCCCATTGATTGTTGGTCTGGCTATCCCTATTCCTCGATTTCTTTGTGGAACAGTGATATCAACTTGAGTCTCCGCAATGCTACACAAGCACCTTAGCTTGTATTCATTGTCAAAGATTTAATAAGCGGAACGCACAAAGGAAATATAGACTCCTCCTTATCTATTGAACGGAAGTCTGCAGGGAAAGAGGCCAAGCGGGCCAGCCTTCGGCGGTGGCGGATCCATAGAAGCAGAGCAAGGAGCAACAACAAAGCACCGACAACTGCACCAATCGTCCCTCCAAGAATCGCAGGGTTAAGATGTGATTTCTCTGCCGCAGAGACCGGAAGAGGTGATGTAGTTGGAGTCCTATGTTTCACGCCGTATGTGAGATTCAGACCAACCCATCAAAAGTGGTTACTCACGAAAGGCTTATCATTGCGACATTGATTATTAGGAATAAGCAAGATTTCTGTTCTCCATAGAAGAATCCCTCACCTAGATGGCAGACTTATGGTTGAATCCGAGCTGGCACCGCTATTAGAGTGTGTGCTCAGAGTCTGAGGTGTAATCGTAGCAGTAGGTGGTGACATTGTGATATTCTGAAAGTCAATGATCCCAGACTCACCACTGTGATTTGAAATGATAATTCATGTTCAATCGCCAAGACAGTGAGTACTGCGCATTTCATTGCGCATATAGAGAAACTTACTCCACACTATAAATGACTGCAGCTAATGTCGCACTGAAAAGATCTGGTTCAAACCCATCTGTTAATAGTTATTGTGAAAATGCTCACTCATGTGATTGTAAGAATTATCAAAGGAATAGACCAAACATCTGGGACCATACTTCCTATTGTGGTTGTTGCAATCGAAATAGTGGTGACAGCAGTGACCTGACCGCCGCTGTTCCAATCTGATAATATCACCGCAAATGGAGGCGGGACGCCATCGACTACGACCGTTACAGTCTGGCCTGGAGTGAGCATTCTACTATCAGGTTGAAGCTGACCAAGTCCAAACTGCGCAAGGGACCCTTGACTGCGCGGTTCCTCGAAAAAAATCATGAGTAAACGACACGCGAATACATCACAAGTTACAACTTCGGTGCTCACCATAACAGCCCGATAAAAAGCGAGAATAATAGTGAATTCAGACAGCCAAGAAAAACGCAGGTATGACTCAAGAGTAGGCAGCAGCCTACCACCCAGTTGAATCTTGATATATCTTCTTGTTCATCCAATGATCAGATATCATGATGGGAGTCAGCTAGTACTTGCAGCTAAGCTCCACAGCTATAAATAGAATCTCACCAGTTTTATTATAGCTCAAAATAGTCATCCTTTGTTATAGAAACTTTCCTTCCTTCGAGTCCTTGTATATATTGAATATCTTTGCACTGAAATAAAGTGATTTGGTAAAAAAAAAAAAAAAAGTTGACTATGGCTATCTAGCGAGCACTATAACTTTGGTGCTGTATCAAGATAGTATTTTTGGCAACTAGACCAAAATCATTTAACACATACTACATGATTCTGTTACTTCAAAGGTGTGATAAGAGAGTGGGAAAGAGTGCAAAGGACGGAAGGAAGTGAATTACTTGGCATGGTCCAGATGAACACCGGAGCAGCCGAAGTTCATCTTAACCAGCTTTTGTCTATTTGTGCCATGTTGTTCACAAGTTTTTAGGGGATTTGGAAGGTACTTGCCTGGAAATGTGTTCAAACTTCAAGTTTGATATGGATCAGCCTATCAGCAAAATGTGGATGAGCTGGAGCCGCTGTCAGGCACCACACAGCCGTTTCCAGCGCCTCCCAGCGGCCCCCAGCACTGTACAGTGGTGCAGTTTCACTTTCTCCGCCGTATGCTGGGTCTCTCACATTCGTCGATTGTCTCAGTTCGCTTCACAGGAACTGGGTTTATGCCGGTTCACCTTGAGCGGGCTGTCCTTGCCCTCAAGCATCTTATCTACCTCTTGGAGCTCCCCCTCTCCTATTATGCCAGCCTGGCTCTCTGACCTCTACATAGCTTTAAGCAGGCTTCCCGGGAGCCCAGCGCTGCCAGAGCTTGATTACCTGCTTGGGGACCCAAAGCGCCGGGTGTCCGTGGTGATTGACACAATATGCCACCTCGTCAATGCAGACCTGCAATCAAAGGTTGACGGCTGGTCAAGGCTTGCACTCCTCCGTAGAAGGCGCGAGCCCCAGAAGGATGGCTCATTGACCTCTCCAGTGCGGTGCCTCCGGCACTACCTCACACAGGTCACGGCAGCGGCTCACGGCATATCATTGACCGCCTTCTCTGTGGTGACACAACCTCCATCATCCCCGGCGAGCATGGGACCGCTTCCTGATGCAGAGTGGCATCTGAAAAGGTGTCGCGCTTGTGACAGGCACATCGAGACATCCCAATACGTCTTGCTTGCGATGCATCAGTCCTCGCCAAGGTTTCAGCGGCGCGTGCACAGTTCCTGAAGGCTATGTCACCTCACTTCCCCCTGCCCAGGAATTGTGTGTTCTCGGATTCGGCTTCTCTGCACTACCCGAAACGCTTCATTTTCCACTGGGACCATGTGGTCCCAACTGCTAAGTTTGCACATGAGGTAATTGGTCATTGGAAGGAGTTCGTGCCTGGGAGGGGAGTCTGGAGAGGGTGAGTACTACGGGTCCTCAGACAGTGAGGAAGAGAGCGGGGGGGGGGGGGGGGACTAGCGTTGACACTTACACATTTATATTGTAGCCTCTGTCTACTCTGTACTACCTCTCTGGGGGGGGGGGGGCTTGCAGTCTACCTTCCCTCTGTGGGTTGAACTCACTTCTCCCCTTTAGAGTCCAGCTGTTCCCACGTGGGACCCCGCTGTAGAGCGGATACTAACTACAGTGCCAGAAAGCGGCTTCACGTGCATACTGATCAGTGTTCATCACATTTGATTGAGATGCAGGGAACCATCAATACGCGGCCCCAGAACCTGCCAAATGTTTAATGTACCTGGGTGCTCGCTTTTGGATGAGAAAATAAAGCAGTACAAAAACTTGCGGAAATATTGTTCGAGAGGAAAGATCTGGGACTGTTAGCGAGACTCCAGAGTAAGTAGCTGATCCTCAATTTCTTGTAGGAGTGATGCAACCGCGGAGCTTCCAGTCGGATACATGCTGCGCGTAGCCTTGCTCTTGTTTAGCGTGCTTTTTGTTTCAAGGCCCGCCGCAGGCGGCAAGGTGCAGTGGTCCAGAGCCCTGGTTGGTGCTGTTGGCATGAGAGGCTCTCATGCATTTATTTATCTTGGCAATCGCCGTTCATCTCTCTTAACCCATCTTTTCTTTCATCTTACATCGCTCAGGAGGAGGAACAAATCTGGTCCTTAGTGAGTTAGGGATGGAACTTGAGTCTTGAAGTACTCAAACAGTTTACAATTTTAAGATTGGATTTTTACATGCCATGCTATAAGTAAATACTCTCGTACCTATTCTCCCAAAACTGCCGACTCCGACGTTGTACGCTTTCCCCGAAAGGGAAGGGGGGAGGGGGGGGGAAGGTTTCGGTCTTCAAACAGATTCGAAAATCCAAATTTGTGCCTCCGAACCAGCGACGAATGCCTGGGTAGTAACCTATAGGCTCAATTAGCCAACTTGTAATGTTGCGAAGATAGTAAATACGGTTTTGAAATTTACCTGGACTGACGCTGCAGATGGCCCAGTGTAGCAGTTGCCGAAGGGAACGTTGCAGATGCTAAGAGCGGAATTAGTGCCAAGGACCATTGTGGCATAAATAAACAGAGAACATACTTGAAACCACCTGGAACAGCAGTCACATTCAACTGATCCCCTGTAGTAGGATTGGCCGCCAGGACGAATGGACCTCCCTAAGTAAGTAATCAAAATCATAAGCACCTGTGCTCAGTAATTGAATACATCAAAGGGAGATTTACATTGGGGTTGACTGCAGAAAGGATTAAGGGGTTGCCCTGGCTACCTAAGTTGCTCCGCAATCCGAATTTTGGCACGCCCACTGGGCCAATGCTTTCAAGAATCCACTGTAATCTCGTCAGGACTTTGAGTACCTTTGCTTTGAAATTGTTGTTCTAACCTCCTGATTAGCTGCTAGAGGCTCATCAAGCGGAAACGTGATTATCTTCATAGTCCAATGAGGCCAAAGGTTCTCTATACACTGCGATGTTCAATAACTCAAGATGCTCACCTCCGCTGCAATGGACATGAAGCGTGTCAGCGTAGTCTGAAATTGATTCAGTTAGAAAAACAGAGAGCGTACTAGGATTATCGCCGTCGAGATCAAGATATAACCCAGTGGCGGCATTCTGGATTCGATAGGTACCGGTGGTAGGAGGGAAGCTTGCTAAACACAAAGAAGTTGTGCTAAGTTGAGCGATGCATGCAAGCCAAAAACCTACCTGGCAAGGCCTGGACAGCAACAAGAAGCGGAGCTATAACGAAAACAAGTTTCCTGAGAATGAGTGAAACCATGATGTTGATTAAGGATACGAGTGAGGTGCCCTGCCAAAAACGCACCTTGAACTTTGTACATTATATATCCGAGTCTTGACTCTTGAGAACGAACCTTAAAGTGAACCTAAATTACAAAATATCGGATGTAGTCGTCTGCGGATGAGAATGCAGTTAGTGGTGTAGTCTGAAAATGCCAAGAGATAGTGCAAATTGACTATTGAGTGTGCGTGCGGTGAAAATATGTATTACGAGAATCGCGGACAATCCACTGGCGTATTGATAACAAGGGGCGAGCGATATCAGAATCGGGCACGCACTACCGTCCTGGTACCATCCACCTTGAAGCAATGTTGAAGTACTAGTAGAATGTCCCTGGCTGGTCAGGGGTCCCCTCCGGAGCGGAGGGGAGAATCACTACAAAGTTTATTGGCGTCGAGGTGCCGGACTGTTGTATCCGGCGGCTTCTTGAACGCTATCATTTCATTCCAATGTTAAGTTCGTGCGGACGTAGGTGACTCGGTGACTCGGAATTTCCGGAGCTCATTTAAGTTCGCATAAGGGAAATTTTCCGAAAATGGGAGGGAATGTGAATCATCCGCAATGGATGAGATGGGGCCAGCAGTACGCGTATGGTTTTGACGTTTGAACGGTGAAATGGGTGACCAAAGGAAGATTCACTTTCTCGCTGCAAACAAACAACAATATCGATAAATTTGGAGAGATTTCGCCGCAGAGTTCCCAAGTAGGTAAAGCCATATATTCAATATTCAAGCGCCTCCGTCCTCACCGTCAGCGTCACCCTCCCAAAATGGTTCAACTATAACATCCTCCATCCAATCAGGTAGATCTTCAGGATCCGATGGCGACCCAAGGTTGCTTACACGCAGCATGCGTCTAGCCTTAGCTCTCGCAGCTTTGAGGCCAGTGCCGTCTCGGGTGAGCAAAACAGACTCGGGAGTGGGTTCAGACGCTGCGAGATCAACAGGATCCCAGACCGGGATGAATGGATCGGAAGCCGGAATAGCACGAAGTTGCTGTGAAGGATAGTGTGTTAGACTCGGAGCTTGGGTCTGTTCTTCGTGTGGATTCTCAGGATCTCGTTCTTTTGTATGACCTTGAGTGAGGAGAAAGGAACTGTACATTCGTTTCTTGGTAAAACAGTGACACAGAGGCAGATTAGCAAAACAGATAACTCACGTAAAAGACCATAGAGTCACAAAGATCCCACACACAGTAACGAGCTTCGAGTTGGACTTGTATCCTCCACCAACACTGACTATTCCCAGCACGAATACGATTGTATTTGCTACTGTCCGTCGATTTCTATGAGCTTGATTCGGGGCTGCGGTTTCTGTGGGACGGCTGGCAGAGATGTATTGTAGCATTTTGGCACGTTTGGGAAGGCAGGAGGAAGAAAGGAGAACTTGACGACCAGTTGGTACATGATAGCACAGGATAATTAACAGAAATCGTTCGTCGTTCAGTAGCGTTTTCTAACGGGCCTAGCCTTGAAGAGCTTGAAGCTTGAAGACCGCAACATGCGGCAGCTGATGCAGATTGACGTGACTGGCCAATGACTGGCCAAGATAAGCGCTCAAGCGCTTTTTTCAGCTGTAACAACACGCTCACAACACACTCATTCATATTCTTTCGCCTAATCAGTCTCGATGGCCAAGCCTTTACGCTTATAATATCACCAGTCCCACCAAGTCACTGAACAGGAATTTGACCGCTAACCGCGTGGTTTCTCTACGATTGAAGAGTCTCCGGTGAAGCTGACCATACCTACTTTTGTATTCTCGCCTAGTCAAACATCTTCTACAAAACCAAGAGCGAGTCTAACTACTACACCACCAAGATCAAGTGCCCCATCTGTCAACACAGACGCCGATAAGACAGACTGGCTCTATTGTCAAAATCTCCGGCGCCAACGATTCCGTCAGATTGGATTTTGAAGGCTAGCGCAAGCAGCTTGCTACAGTGGCTACAGCTATCTGCAACCACGGTTTCATCTGTACATTCACAGCTAAACATTGCGGTATCAACTAGATCACCTTTGCTTCCAGTGCCAAAACCTCGGAAGCACAAGCATGTCTACGACAAGTCCTGATTTAACATTGGCACCTCGAAAATTCTCCAAGCGGGATCCGGTTTGTATCTTGAGTGATCTCAGACTCTGATAGAAGCTTCTGGAGCTGAGTTAGTTTGAACATACCTCCCACTGGATGCGATGTGCTGATGATGGGGATACGAGCGCGAGAACTTGAGGGTCAAGTCTATCAAAGGGCATTCAGATGGGATAAAAGTAATGGCGGACCAGTTGGTACGTAGATAATCCCTCTCCGGACAAATTTACTCTCCTCGTTGCCTCTAGACCTAACAACAACCGTGCAACCCTGTCTTGCAGCCCTCCTTGCCGTCTTCGATTTTCCCTCCCTTCAGCACCAATTCGGCATTAATGCATCCCTCATAGATGAAGCTTGAAGCATCAGACGACGAGAGCGGTAAAGCTTTGACCTGCAGCAAGAGTGGCAAGACTCACGACTCGTGCCTGGAAGCCTGATCATTCGTGTATCATAAGTGCGACACAAAGCGTCGAATACCTCCATATCTTCATATCAATCTGCTTATAGCTAGTAGCCTTATGTCCACCTCATTCATGCGAGTTCCCACAATCGTATCATACCCTCAAAATCATGCTACAGGAATAGCTGTAGCATGCTATAATCAGAATGTCGGAATACTCCAAAACTGAATAGAAGCACTGCCAGAAGCGCGCAAGTGCTTTCCTTCCTTTCTTCCTCCATCTACTATGTCTTTCTTTGAGTACAGTCAATCCTTCGAGGTTATCGCTCCTCCCCCAAAAAGAATTCAAATGAGAATACGAAGAGGTCAGGCGTCGTTTGTACAGCAGCACCCTTTAGCAAGTTCGGTAGCTTCGCGCGTACAGATTGATCATGCGACTTGTAAAAATCTGCATAGATGGATGATTTGGCATGTACTGTCCACATATGTTCAGGCTTGTTGGAGAACCAGACACGGGCGGGTAGTTGTGGCTAAGATAAAGGATGGGTTAAGTGAAGGGAGAAGAGTTGATAGCACTAAGTACTGCCACAATCTCCTCCTCGAAAGCCTTCACGGCCACGACCGGCATTAGGGTTCGAAAAATTCAGCTCTTTCAAACCATCGTGTGTCCAAGCACGGTTAAGGGGTGGTGTATCTAACTAGCTGTGCCGCTGCTCGTCCAAGAAATGCACTCCTTTCTCGGCCATCTTCTCTCCACCTCCTCAAACCTTCATCCAACAACCTATCGTCGTGTCCCCACAACTCGCCGACAGTGGGAATATACGAAGGATCTGTTCCTAAATTGGTGTTCTGGTTCTGCCTCCGCTGGTTCCACAATTCCGAAAAGTCGATAACAAGCCAACTCCCAGGTCGAGAATGTCCAAATAAATGTGTTTGAAAGCCAGGACTCGAGCGGTGGTGGCATGGTACGACTCGGACCAGGATGGATTGGAGAGGCAGTTGGTGGGTGAGAACTCGAGAATGGCTTGGATCAGACCTAAGATTCGCATTCAGGTTGATGTTGTACGGGTACTATCCGTCTTTCCTCGTCCTCGGCGTTTCAAAATTTCACGACTCGATTCGGTCTCGGTTTCTTTCTGCTGTATCCATTCGCGGCTGTGCCGTTAGTAGCGATTGTGTGTATAGATGTAGTGGGCACTGGAGAAAGCGCAGGCATAGTAATCACTGCCTACTACTGCAACATAAAGCTTAAAGAATGAAAATCAGTATGTGTCCTCGATGAGCTAACCCAAACAGAGATGACTCACTTGTAAAACAAAAATGCGAATTAATGTACATAGAAAAATCGATGGCGGCGGTATGTGAACGTCGAATGCGAATTCCGCTGCAGGCGAAAGTGCGGCGAAACGTTTGAAGGGTGTGGAAGTGGAAGGAACAGAGTTGAAGTTGCCGTTTATTGGTTTCGGGGCGTGAGAAAAAGAAATTACGAATTCCGGTCCGCAGAACGAACTCCAGCTTGCGTCTACACTACTTACGGCCATACCGAGTCAGCTAATGCACGACTTACCGTCGAATACCAAAGGGCTCCGTTCTTTCGTCTCTCCGCGGGCAGTTGGCAACGTGTGTGTTGAGTACAGAGATAGTCATCGATCATCTACAACCGAAATTCTGCTGACTGGCTCGCATTTCTCCCCTGTTTTGGTCGTCCACGGGAATAACAATACATGTACAGGCATGTACTTCGGATTCCTTCCTGGATTCAGCTTCCGTGACCATGACTAGCTGGGATGGGCAGGTACCGATTCGGCCACCTATCATGTTGCAGTCTTTCGTTGGACATCTTGGGGGCCACGGGCGTGATTTTGAGCCGACATTTCCAGTTCAGTGAGTGTTTTTACTACATCTACGCACAAGGTACGCACAAGGCTCGAGAGAACCATTAGGTCTGTTGCAACCTGACATACTAGGTCAGGTACTGGCTTCCGATCCACGGAACTTCTACGCCCATCATATTGTGGACTCGCAAACAAGCCAGCACGTCCCGGGAGGTAGACCTGACCGATGATATATCCGTCCGTGAACTGATCTTGTGTCTCGCGTAGCATTCATATCTTGCTAGACATGGTTCTGTCCAAGTCAGCGTTGTGCCTTCCTGTAAGAGTTGGTATGGATGCCCAGCCAAGTGCGTGTAAGTTACTATGTGGCGGCAAACAATTGACTCGCATTCTTACTAAATGGGGCCTTCAATTCACAATGGGGATTTTGTGCTTGTATCGGCAGACAAAGCAAGCAAACAGAACTTATTATTGGTCCTAGTGTTGGCACCGGGATAAACTCTGAATCTGGGGTTTAACGTTTAACGTTGCAAAGCGCCGTATAAAGAGTCTTACTTAAAATCAACTTGAAATCCATCCTTCTCGCCAACTCAAGCTTCCCTCGTAACTTCAAGCTCATCTCAGACTCAAATGTCCTCTTCAAACACTGACTTGCTCTCGTGCGTTCTCTACGTATGCCGCTGCAGATCTACTCATCCCTTGATTCTTCACCAGTAAAAATGAAACCACCACCAAGGTCGCTCTCCCTTCGTACGTCGTCGCTCCTAACAACTTCTTAAATTCCTCCTTTAACTGTTTCATCAGCAGCGACAACGCCGAGGCCGATATGCACAACGTTACCACCCTCGTAAAGGCTTTCAAGGACGGCGCAACGTTAGATGCTTCATACAATGCCATCTTGAAAGCTATCGTAGAAAATGAAAAGTCGCGCGATGCCCTCATGAAAGCCATGACGGAGAACACAAAATTGCATGGCTTTGTTCTACCATATGTTTCATCAGCATTTCTCATTTGTATATTTGCGTGTAGGTCCCCGTCCATGGCTGCCGACTTTCCCAATGCGGTTGAGATCACCAGGTATGTCGCGGCGCGCTTGGATGGCCTTTGACATTACCTTACTATTCCTCAACGCTAGTGACTTCAAGGCCTCTGCAGCCAAACCAACGTATGTTGCTCCAACAGCTCTCTCACCTCCATTCTCGTTTCCTTTACCAGTGGCGTCGTGAAAAAGCTCACTCCAGCATACGGCACCAAGGGATTTTCAAAGTAAATCTTTCTTCATGTGTTTTGTATCGCCGGGTGTTGAAATAGTCTACAGTCAAATCTACCGGGTTGTCAACTCAGATTGGCTGCTGGACGTGTACGCATACCGCCACGCCAACTCAGACGACGTTACTGTGATAGTATTGCATTCAGGTTCAACCCCCAGCGAACCCAAAAACTTAACCGGCTTCACCTTTTGGACTACAACAGATTACAGGTCTCATTATCCAACAGGGTACGATGCCGACCTAGGGGACGAGAAATTCTCTTGTATGTTCATCAATCATGTTACTTGAAACATTGGCTCACTTCAAGTTGGGGATCTTCAGACCACATCGACTATGCAGTCGATATCAACATGATCGGGCCAGATGGAAGGAACCCCATTCTTTTCTCACTCCTGTATAATGAAACGTTCACTGCGCAGCTTATGGGCTCTGCCAGTAATGAACCCCCTTACTTGACTTGGGCGCAAGTACGTTTAACACCTCAACTGAGTCGTAATTGATTTCATCGTTCATGCTGATAACTGGACAGATGCCTGGCCGAATCCACGGGATGTCTGTCTTCAATACTAAATTCAAAGTTGGCACTTCCATCTTCATCGGTGAGCTATCTCCTGGTTCAGGCATATTTATGACCATGATTAATCAATTACTTTTTAGAGCTTGACCAACAGGTATCCGGCGACCACCGCGCAGGGAGGATCCAAGTAACGGTGTAGATTGAGGAGGATGTGAGCAGTAGTGATGTGCGGGCCAGGGCTCGGAGCCTTTGAGCCCTCTGAGCCCGGCCCTACTGAGCCCCAGCCTGGCCTGACCTTGGTAAGGGCTCAAGAGGGCTCAAGGCCAGGCTGAGATTTTTCTGAGCCTTCGGCCCGGGCTTGAGCCGCGGCCTTCAGCACTGCAAATGATTTGTTAGTTGAGAGATTATTCAAGGTCAGATTGGACATATTTCTTCTCATTTTACTAGTCTTAGGCCAATTTGACGGCGCCAGTCATACATGAGCTTAATATAGACAATTGGCAGTGTATAGTGAGTCTCAATAGAATGGATATCACTATGTGGACCATCCCATGAACCTCTATTTGCATGTTTGTGGGGTGTTTGACTGGTATATTGTTGAGTACTGAGAGGATTACTCACAAATTGGTCACTAATATACACCATAATGAAGTTTTTTTGTGCTCTATGCCAATATAAATTACAGAGTGCTGAGCCGCGGCTTGAGCCTCAGCCCAGCCCTGGCCGGCCTTGGCTCTGTGGTAGGGCTGGGCTCAGATTTTTTGTCAGCCCTGGCCGGGGCTAAGTGGGCCTTGGCCGCGGCTCCTGAGCCCGGCCCCAGCCCGCACATCACTAGTGAGCAGGTTTGGCTACTTCCTAGACTAATTGCCTATTTTGTGCCACATTGTACCAGTGTTGTATTTAAGTTGTAAAGACATGAATTCTCACAAATAGTCAACTCAAGAGTCAACTACACATGTGTACCACCTCAGATGGAATGGGCAGTCAGTCAACCCAAACTAGTACTCTGAAAGGGTGTTCAGGCCCAGGGCCCACTACCTAGTTCAACCGGCACATCATCCCTCAACTACTGCAAAATTTATAGCAAATAACTCACAACGTTTGAGATTTATTTAACACTTATGTAGTATCATTTTGAAGCCTTCTGACTAGCTGTTTAACGTTTAGGTTTTACAGAGGAACATGTAAGATCATTGAGCACTCATTGAGCATTGGGAAAAGGTTCAGTATCCCGGTAGCTTCCAATGTCAAATTCATGTATGATGCGTACGATGACTCGGATGTAACTTGAAGTACACAATGGTTTACAACTTGAAGATTGAATTTTACATGGCATGTTATAAGTAATACTCTCGTAGTTATTCTCCAATTTATACACTGTCAAGTCCGACGTTGCCACGCTTTCTTGGTGAAAGAGGGAGCGAGTCAAGCTTTCAATTCTCAAACAGATTCAAAAATCCAAATCTGTGCCTCCGAACCAACGACCAATGCCTGGGTAGTAGCCTATTGGCTCATTTAGCCAACTTGTAATGTTGCAAACTTGCAAAGATAGTAAATATGGTTTAGAAATTTACCTGGATTAGCTGTACAGATGGCCCAGTGAAGCAGCCTACTTCCAAGGGAATGTTGCAGATGCTAGTAAGAGCAAAATTAGTACCAAGGACCATTGTGGCATACATGAATAGGGAACATACTTGAAGCCACCTGGAACAGCGGTCACATTCAACTCAGAGGCTGTAGTAGGATTGCCAGTAAGGACGAGTGCCCCCCCCTAAACAATCAAAATTCGCAAGCAACTGTGGCTCAGCGATTGAATGAATGAAAGGGAAACTTACGTTTGGGTTGACTGCAGCAAGGACGAAGGGCCTGCCGAGGCTAACCGAGTTGCTCTGCAATCCAAATACCGGGCCGTTTGGACCCGTGCCATCGAACTCAAGGAACCACTGTCATCTCGTCAGAGCTGTAAGTATCGCTACTTTGAAACTGTTGTTCTAACCTCCTGGTTAGTCTCTAGAGGCTCATCGAGCGGAGATGTTATTATCTTCATAGTTCAACGAGATTAAAGCCTCTCCGAGCATGATGTTCAACAGATCAAGATGCTCACCGTCGCTACAATGGACATGAAGTGTGTCAGCATAGCCTGCAGATAATTCAGTTAGATAATCAGGGAGCGTACTAGCATCTGCGCCGTCGAGATCAAGATACAACCCAGTGGCGGCATTCTGAATTCGATAGTTACCCGAACTGGGAGGGATGATTTCTACAAAGAAAGTTATGCTCGTTAGTATCCAAGTTGAACAAAGCATGCAACACAAAGACCTACGTGGCAAGGCCTGGATAGCGACGAGAAGCGGAGCTATAACGAAAACAAGTTTCCTGAGAATGAGTGAAACCATGTTATTGATACAAGTGAAGTGCTTGTTAAAAAAAACACACCTTGAACTTTGCATATATATACAACCCAAGCCTTGAGAATGGACCTTCAAGTGTACCTAAATCACAAAAATATCGAGAGATGTTCAAAGTTCCTTAATTATTACTGGATGTAGTCTTCCGCGGATCAGGTAACTCATCCCAGGGAATGCAGTCAGTGGTGTAGTCTGAAAATACCAAAAGATAGTGCAAATTGACTATTGAGTGTGTGCGCGGTGAAAATATCTACGGCGAGAACCACGGACAATCCACATCGATAAGCTATAAGCAAGGGGTGAGCTATATCAGAATCCACTTGACTTTGAAGAAGCAGAATGTCCCTGGCCGGCATCAAAGTGCTTCAACAACGCTTCCAATGTTAATTCATGCGGGCATACGTACGGTGACTCGAATGTATTTCCAGAGCTCATCTGAGTAGTCGCATGTCCAAAGTTCCAGAAATACAACTCCAGTGAGAACTATACACTCTGCTGGTGTCTGCGTTTTGCATGTTGAGCTATAACAAGGGGTATCATATGATTGAGAGGTACCAAGCTGTATTCAACAAATAAAGGAACACCAGGCCACCAGGCCCAGACCGCCATGCTTCATTGCTTGCTGCCATGTGTTGCTTATGCAGTTAGTCCGCTACCAGCCAACATCTGATATCGAGTAGAAAGGGTACGACGAATCAGAACCAAAGGGAGTGCGACTCGGAAGACTACGAATTCGTAAACTTGCAGCAGGTTGAGAGAACGGCGGTAACGGTATAGCAGTGGAAAAGGAGATGGAGTGTGAATCACCCGCAATGGATGCGATGGGGCCAGCAGTATGCGTATAGTTTTGATGTTTGAACGGCGAAATAAAAATACTTTCTCGCTGCAAACAACAAATAACGATTGATAAACTTGGAGAGATTTCGCCACAGAGTTCCCAATTGGGTAATGCTATATATTGAGTATTCAAACTCCTCCGCCCTCGCCGTCACCTTCACTCTCCCAAAACGGTGCAACTCTAACAGTCTGCATCCAATCGGGTAGATCATCAGGCTCTGGCGACCCGGGGTTGCTTACATGCAGAAGGCGTCTAGCCTTAGGTCTCGCAACTTCAAGGCCAGTACCTTCTCGGGCGAACAAAACAGGCTCGAGATCGAATTCAGACCCTATGAGATCAACAGGATCCCAGACTGAGATAGATGGATTGGAGGCCGGAATAGCACGAAGTTGCTGTGGAGGATAGTGTGTTGGACTCTGAACTTGGGTCTGTTCTTCCTGCAGATTCTCAGGATCTCGTTCTTTCGTATGACCTTGAGTGAGGAGGAAGGAGCTGTATGTTTGTTTCTCAGTAAAATACAGCAAAAAAACATAGGTAACTCACATAAAAGACCATAAAGTCGCAAAGATCCCACACACAGTAACGAGCTTCGAGTTGGACTTGTATCCTCCACCAACACTGACTATTCCCAGTACGAATACGATCGTATTTGACGACCATCCTGCTATTGTCCGTCGATTTCTATGAGCTTGATTCGGAGCTGCAGTTTCTGTGAGACGACCAGCCATTTTGGCAGGTTGGAGATGGAGAAAGGAAGGAAGGAGAGCTTGACGACCGGTTGGTACATGGTAGCACAGGATGATTAATGGCAGGAATCGGTTGGCGAAGCCAAGACAAAGCTCTTAGCTGTCAACTAAGAGCTGTCAAGTTATTCGGTAGATGAAGTGCTGTACTGAAAGCCGTAATTCGACCTCCTTCCTCATTATCATAGCCTGAAGCTTGAACGTTGAACTTTGAAGTTTGAGCACCGCAGCATTTTTAATTAATGCGAAATAACCAAGGTAGCTGATACAGAAGCAGACGCCAAGGTAAGCGCTCAAGCGATTTTCCATAATTTTGCAAATAACACACTCACTCCTACTCGACTCGCCTAATCAGTCTCGATGGCCAAACGTCTACACCTAGTATAATAACACCTGATCGCCGAACAAGCTTGAAGAACTTCGCCCCAAAACATCATATAGGCATCATAACCGCGTTGGGTTCTCTACCCGATTTTCCACCAAAGTTGACAATACCCACTTTTGTATTCTCGCCTAGTCGAACATCTCCTACAAAACCAAGAGCGAGTCTATTATAATCAGTACATCGCTAAGATCAGGATTCCCCCATCCATCAACGCAGACGCCGACAAGCAACCGACAAGGCAGACTGGCTCTTTTGCTTGAAAATCTCCGGGAACCGTGACAACGCCTGCGACTCCATTGGCAAACTTGAGAGTCAACAGCTATCCGCAATAACGGCTTCATTGTCATACCAATTCTATTGCCTTTGCTTCCAGTGCCAGTACCTCGGAAAGTACCAATTCGTCTACCACAAGTTCCGTCTATTCTAGCATCGGCACCACGAAAATCCTGTAAACGCGATCCGGTTTGTCCCTTGAATGACCTTTAGGCTCTGGTAGCAGATTGAATAACGAGCAACGACGGACTAGTTGGTACGTAGATAATCTTCATCCGCCAACGCAATTACTGACGATGACTCTACATAGGCGTTTATCTGAATTTTCACTTTGACAGATTGCCCTTTACGCCTCAACCAAAGACAGATTGGGTGGTTTTGAACACGATCTGCCTATTGTTGTATTTACCTGTGTCGATGAGCTATATCATTCTGGTATGCATCTGCAGGATCGATGTTTATGATGACTAGCGAATGTTCTAGGATTATCCACCCACTTCTCCCTCTTCATCGCCTCTAGACTCCAGCCCTGTCTTGCAGCCCTTCTCGCCGACTTTGATTCTCCCTCCCTTCAGCACAAATTTGGCATCAATGCATCCCTCAAAGATGAAGTGTCAGACGACATCTACAACCTCCGAGCGAATCAAACAGCGGTTGACCAGAGCGGTAAATCTTTGACCTGGGAAGCGGGATATGAATACATGAATGAACCTTAGACTTGACTCATGGGTTGGAAGCCTCTGTGAATCATTCATGGATCATAAATGCGATACGAAGCGCTGGGTACCTCTATTTCTTCATACTTTGTCGTATCTCTATACATCCAACTAATCAATCTGCCTGCAGCTACCTAGTAGTTATTACATCCTCCGCCTCGTGTCCGCCTCATCCATACAATCGTACAGTATATGGACTGTTTTCTTTGACTTTATGTAGCCTACTAAGTACTAGTAGCTCATTCCTGGTTCTTGTGGTGGAGGGGGAAGAGGTGGGAGTGGGATGGGGGATTTGGTGAGGGAGAATGCGGTTGTTCATTCCACTGAAGCCACTAGTGGACGGATATGTCGCAAAAATAGGATATGAATTGTAAGGCTGTGGACGAAGGTATACATTTCCCATATAACAGGCTACATACAGTGTGCCTATGAAAGCAACAAGTCTTTACTAGCTGAGCGCCAATTACTATGAAAAGCATGAGCGTAAACCTCAAAGAGCAATGTTAACATTGAGACGTTATGAGCCTATGTTAGATGAGTACATATACATCTAACAATTCTCGAAGTCCAAAAGTTGCTTAAGAAGAAGGCTATAAAAAACCACTGCTGTAGATTTTTGCTACGTTACTAGACAGTAGACTCCCAATCCCTGCTGCCTAGTCGTGAGTTTGGTATCATTTCTTCGGTAATCGAAAGTGCAGAAAAGTGCAGGCTCGAGCCTACCACAATGCTGTATTTTAGGAGAAAGACAACGGTTACAAGGCCCCCCATGAAAAAAAAGCAATCGTCCAGTGGCTTCGAAGGGAGAGTTTAGAATGGGTGTTTGTCAGCTTTGAGAATCCAAGTTGGCAAGCAAGGGATTCGTTAACCATACATTGACTCGAAGTCGCAGTACCAAGAGCCTTCAAAAGGTTTTAAGGTTTGTGTGACAACGTGAACGGGGAAAAAGGGTAAAACTAGGCACATAACACTGGTATTATAGTAAAAATACAACAGATACATAGTATCGATAAACTAGGAATAGATCTCGCCGCAGAGTCTTAATTGTACAAAGTCATACGTATCCTCAAATTTTTAAGCTCCTCCACGCTCACCATCACTACCTTCCCAAAACGGTTCAATCTTAACAGCCTCCATCCAATCAGGTAGGTCTCCAGGCTCCGGCGACCCGGGGTTGCTTACACGGAGAATGCGTCTAGCCTGAGGTCTAACTTCAAGGCCAGTACCTTCTCGGGTGAACAAAACAGATTCGGGGGTGGGTTGAGACCCTGTGAAATCAACAGGATCCCAGGCTGAAATAAATGGGTCGTAAGTGGGAATAGCATGAAGTGTTGGGCTCTGAACTTGGGTCTGTTCTTCGGGTGGATTACCTGGATCTCGTTCTTTCGTATGACCCCGAGAGAGGATAAAGGAACTGTTTTCGTTTCTCGGTAATTATTATAAAAGACTGGCGGATTTCTTACTGTAACTCACATGAAAGACCATAGAGTCGCAAAAACTCCACACACTGTAACGAGTTTCAAATTGGACCTGTATCCTCCACCAACACTGACTATGCCCAGCACAAATAGTATGGTATTTGACCACCATCCTGCGGGACGGACAGCAGAGATGGATTGTAGCATTTTGGCAAGTCGGGGGTGAACAGCAGAGAGGTTGAAGGATTGTGGCATTGTGGCAAGTCTGGAATGAAGGGAGGCAGACAGGAGAAGTTAACGACGGGTTAGTACATACTACATAGTAGGCGGCCACAGGCCGATAGTTAACAGGAACCAATCGGCTAAGCCGACATAAAGCTGTCAAATTACTTGTTCGGTGCTACGTCCTGACCATCTCCCCTCAGTGCGCTGAAAGCTGTAGGTTGATCTCTTCCTTGCTTGCCGTCATCAACTTTCCTTATAATGTCTATGTAGCGGGTTCAGCAACGGACATAAATTCTGGTAAGTTTACCGTTGCGTACAGCATCCGTGACTCACTTACTTCAAAGATAACATGTAGTCGCTGTGCGAACAGAGAAGCGGATTTCGAGCGAACCGACCTTTGAGGGCTTGGATGCGAACTCTGGAGTGTGTAGGGGGTGACAGTTGGGTGAAACGAGACGTACATGTATATCTTGACTACATGCCTTGGTCGTTCATAGATGGGCACGCTTAGTGTATTTCTTGTCCAAACCTTACATCGCCTATTCGCTGTTTAGATTTCCGAAAAATCGTTCGATGTTAGCATGATATCGGGTCAAGCTATGGCTATACCGTCACCGTGATCTCGTATACGAATGAAAGTACAGGATGACGCACGGAAGGGAGATCATGAAGGAAAGGTATACTTACGGGGGAGTGAGGATAAAAAATTTTAAATGGTTCAAAAAACGAGTGGATCAAGGACGATAATTAAAGAGAGAAAATCAGAGAACACTTACCTGTATTACCATTAGAGCATCAGTCATTTCGCCCTCCAAACATAGCGCCCTTCGCCGCTGCATGTGCGGATTGCAAGGATGAGAGGAGTTGGCTGCGCGGAGGATTTCTGTGGAACAAATTAGTACAAAAGGGAGGCGGGTGTTAGTGGAGTGGATCGCGAGGGAAGTGTAAAGTGGGACATGAGGAGGGAAGGAGGGGAAAAGACGAAAGGGGCGCATTAGAGGGACGGAAGAATGATTGAAGAGGTCATACGAGGGGATTATAGTAGGCGTGGAAGGGGGAAATAGCGTACCTTCTGCGCTAGGAATGAACGTGTTTTGGATCATTTCGACTTGGCTGGGGTGGATTGCTTGCTGTGAGGGAAAAAAGATTAACGAGGGAAGAAAGGAAGGGAAGAAGGAAGCAGGAGAGGACGAAAAAGAAGGCGAAAGGGCTAACTCGCCTTTCCTGAAAATCCAAGTGCCATACCATTTTCACCCGCTTCCTTGAGATGTGCGTGACCTTTGCAGTGGGTGCAGACCTGTCAGATAGTGAGCGTTGAGGCGTGTTGAAAGGAGTAGGAATAGATGGAGCGGGATATGGGGATATGGGGATGAACAGAATAGGGGACGGATAGACAGATAGAAGACGTAGCGTGGGTTATACGACGTGAAGAATAGGACAATTGTCCACGAACAGACAAACTTGAAGGAAGGTAATAACAAGAGGAAAAGGACACGAGACTAGGTAGTCCGAAAGAAAGAAGAAAGGTCTCGGGGTCTCGGCCGGGGGCCGAGGGTACTGCCGTCCACCGTATCAATAGACTCCAGCCCAAACGCTTTCGCAGCAATAGCGATCTGCGAACGCGTGTATAAGAGTTCTTTACGGGTATGCATGCGGAGTATCGACGTGTCGGCGCAGTTGTGTTGGAAGGTGTTTGTCAGAATCAAGGACAGCTGAGAGGGAAGCGTGGATGCCTACAGTCTTCCGCGGCGAACTGTAGTAGGAAACGAAAGTCAGTCATAACAACTGTAACGCGGTTTAGTTTCGCGTACCAGTAGCCCGGTAATCGTAACTCGTCCGTATTTATACTTCCAGTCCGCAATAATAGCTAGGTTCCTCGCGCTCTCGATACTGGGGATGATATCCATACACGTAACGCGTACGTATACCTGTACCGGATGTTAAGTTAGTCCATAGAGCTCGGCCGACGGTTTCGAGATCCTCAATCGAGCGGATTTTTGGAAGGATAAGTTTATGGATTGAAGCAAGATTGGGCTTGTTGAAGGGTATTCGGTTGGTATTCGGAACTGTTGAGCGCTAATCCTGCTTCTGCTTCGGACCGGAGCGCTTCTTCTTCTCGTCAGTTTTCCTTTCCTTTTTTCTTTATTTCGTTAATTCTGGTATGGCTCGGCTACTACGTTTGAGTCTGGCCAGTCGAGTAGCTTCGACACGTTTTTTTGATTTTCTCCCAATTCAGTATCTTGAACAAAAAAAATAGTAAATGAATATCTTTTGTGGGTCCTTTCAACATATCACCCATGGGTTACGCCTAGTGACAACTGGACTGGGGACTAGTGGGGAGTATTTTTCTTATGTTGACAGCGTGGTCAATACGCCCACATGTAATAATTTGTGACTCGAAGACGAACGCCCATGTCCACCGAAAGCAACGTCGATATTCGCACTATCTTTCTCGGGGCAGTATCGTCCGAAAGGACACTGCATGCACACATCGCGGACCACGTTGGACTAAGCTATACCAGTGGGTCACCGACCCAGGACCGTCACACCATAGAAGAATGGATAATGCCAAACGGTTCTTGGACTTTCGCTGCTGTCTTAGATGGTAAGGCCATCTTCTGTCCATTTCCTTCTTTTGCTAACCCGCATACCAGGGCATGGTGGATCTGAAGCTGCTGAGTTTGTAGTCAATGAACTACCACAAAGTCTCAAAGACTTGCTCGCCACAGAACTTAATCAGAGCCCGCAGTTCCATTTGGATGACACTGCGATCGCGAGACTTCTTACCAAGGCCATTACAGAAGTAGATTCTCGCATTGCGGACGACTTTAGATTACTACTACCGGAGAATTTTGGCCAGATCGCAGCTGGTGATGTCGTCTCTGATCTTAAAGATCCTGTTTCCGTCGATGGAAGCCCTCGGATCGAAGTTCTGCGAGCA
>JADNRY010000954.1:0-20709 GCA_015501585.1 Rhodocollybia butyracea | reverse complement strand
AAGCTAGAAAGGCCTCAGAGATATTTCCCTCGTAGTCCATGTGCAAGGATATGTTTAAATTCAAGGGAAGATTGCCACTCCGACTGAACCACTGTGTCGCAATGTCTGAGTCTGCAGCACTAGCATCTTGATACCCTCCCGATAAACTTTGAGCTCCGACCACAGCTCAGGTGTTGCAAGAGCGGCATTTCTCCACGCTGCACATACAGAAGTGAGAATGATCCGGGTACAAGTCCCTTGGTGCACTCCCCCGCGCCACCGATACATATGGTTGATTGAACAGTAAACCATGAAGATTTCTGAGACGATCTCTAGGGGCACGACAAATTGGGGTGAGAATGTTTTGTAGAGATGCGATCCGGACAACTTTAAGGTCTTTCAGATTCGTCAGTTCAGAGTCAGAGTCATCGGCCCCGTCTCTCCGACTTTCGAGAGTAGCGAGTTGCTCCTGTGCTTCTAAGATCATTGTTTGAAGAATGGTGATGTCGTTTGGCTCAAGCCATATAGGCCCTTCAATTCGAGGTAGAGAAAGATATTGCGCCATGGAGAGCACAGTGATCTGGACAAGCGCCGATGACTCACCCAGCGCTTGTTTCGGGAACTCAACCGAAACGGCGCAATGCTCCGAGGACCAAGGGACTTGAAATCGACAAGGATATTCAATACTGATACTTAGTGTATAGATTTTCCCTCTGCAGTAGAAGGTACCGGTAAAGTACTCTATACCTACATATTGGCTCTCTCACTCGGATGCTGGGCTGCAAATCGTCCCGACCATGATCCCAACGGTCGAACTTTTATTAGCTACCCATTGCTTGCATCACTGCCTATACCATATACCAGCTACCTGCGTGCCCCATTCAGCTGCAGCATATAGCCCTATATCAAACAGAATATTGCTATCGTTCCATCAAACGACCTTTGAACTTTGAAGCATAGGCTGATCCTTGGGCTGATCCCAAAGCTAAGTTTTGCCTCATCGCCCATGATGGACTTCCTATGTGAATACCTTATTCAGATGTCGGCTCCAATATGGGGAACCTTGGGAAGTGCTCCTGTGGTTCCACGGTCCACCTAGCTTTTTGTAAATTTCACTTGACATACCATGGCCAGCCACCACTTTAATACATCCTCTACAACTGAAACTCGAATTGGATACCATGAAGGCTGATTCATGTGCCAACTCGCGAAGTAATTAATATTGGCAAGGTTGTATAAGTCAAAATCGTCGCTTTCTCACTCTCGAACACCACCTTCACATCAACAAAAATTCATTGCACCAGCATTATTTCGTTGATGGCCGCAGTATGATTGGATTAGATGGAACCTTTCTCTTCAACTTCATTAGCGTCAAGTAGAGTTCTTCGAGATGGGAAGATGAAGGGCCGGAGAGGTGTCGTAGACCAGTATGTATGACGGTCTGAGTCCAAACTGCTGCTGTGTGGAGATTCGCAAGATACAATCGATGAAATGCGCGACTAGTGGATTAAATCCTCCCTAAATAATATCGCCCAAAAAGTAGATAGATGCAGGACGATAGCGACACCGCAGAGCGCACGGAATTCTGCGAGTTGTTTAACGAGCTCGGTGGACTCTGGCTTCATGACAAGATGCGATCTTTTAGAGAGGCGCGTACAGCAGCGGAAAAAAGCAACAGCATAACCAGTATCCACGTTGGTTCGGATAAGCTGAGAGATTGCAAAAATGGAGATTATGGTTTTACTTGTATCAGATATTCTCGAATTGTCTTCTGGGAATTCGATTTTACAGTGAACAAGCTGATTCATGCCGTACTGTGTCGAAGTAAAGGCTGAGAAATTGTCTAGGCAGCAGCCATACGCAGCAATCTTAGTGATGTTACTGCATCTGGAGGAAACTTTATGTTTCAAGTAGGCAAGAATCACCAGCCTCGTAAATTCGACATACTTCATTGACGTGAATCTGAAAAAATCTCAATGCCACTGGATGTGACTTTGCAACTCTTCAGAAAGTAGAAGGGTCCCGATTGCGGAAATCGACTATAAGCGTCTCCAAGAAGGGAACGAAGATTTTGGAAGATGGATGAATGCTCAAAGTTTCCATGGGTAGACAACTCGAGGAACGGATTCTGTGAGAGAAAGCTAGAAAAGCTGGAATATTTCCCCTGAGCCATGCGTAAGATATGTTCAAATCCAAGGAAGATCGCGCTCCGACTGACCACTGCGTCGCAATGTCTGAGTCTGCAGCATTGGGTGCGCGATAGCTTCTCGTTGAACCCTGATCTCTGACCACAGCTTGGTGTCGCATGAGCAGCATTTTCCATGCCGCACATACAGAGTGAGAATGATTCAGGTAGAGTCTCCTGTGCATTCCCCGGTACAACGATACCACTGTCCATTGCACAGTAAGCCTGAATATTTCCGAGACAATCTCTGGGGCATACGACGAATAGGGGAGACGATGTTTGTAGAGATGCAATCTCGACGGCGTGGAGGATTTCAGACTCGCCAGTTCGAGTCAGCCCGTCTTCATTCATCCGATTTTCGAGAGTAACGAGTTGCTCCTGTGCTCTGAATCATGTTGAATGTAATGATTTCATTGGTTCAAGCCATATAGCCTTCGATCGAGGTAGAGAAAGATATTGTGTCATGACAGCACAGTTTAGGGCAACTGATGGCGGGAACAAGAGCGCTTATCTTACGACTCAAATGTCTCATAGCAAAGACCGAAAACGCTCTGGCCACTCAGAAGTTGAACGTTTGAACGTTGAGAATCGAGGCGTAAGCGAGATATTTAGTGTACTTACCGCTATATTCGTTACCCATGATGACTTCCTATGTGATATCTTATTCAGACCTTGGTTCCACCGGCACCTAACCAACTTTGAAGTTAAAGATTGAGGAAACACACACGAATCATAGATGTTCAGTGTTTACTGCCAGATACCCATCGAACGATCCCAACAAAATCCTCCCTTCCCCATATCTACCCTTCATACTCAACCCCTGCATCCCTCCCACATCCTTCTCATGGGTTCCTGTCCCCGTACTCGAGTGACCTTCTCCTATCATCTCCCAATTATCACCATTATTAGAATACCCATTCCCACAACGTTTCCTCCGCCACAAGCCCAGTCGCAACATCGTTGAACCAATACCGCACAACCGGATCGGCGCGATGCCCTTTGCATCACAAGCCGGTATACAACTTCGGAGCTTTCGAACGTGCATGCGCAGGCGAGAGTACGAGATGGTGCCTGGACGGGATAGCAATGGTTTGTCGTGGAACCTACCATGAACTGCGACGGTGCCGGAAAATTTGCATCCGCATCCACGTCTGCATCTCCCAGTATCCGAGTGGGTGAAGGGAACAAGGGACGAGTATGGGACTGGGTGGGATCCGGGGTGGGATCTTCCCGCGCGTGCTTCTTTGGCTTGCATTCATGGACTGGAAGAATTGCGGCGAGGCGACGGTGAAATCAGCCGTGTGGTACAGGTCATCGGCATCGCAATGTAGTTCGATGAGGTTTTCGAAGATGGGGTGAAGCGGAAGGAACAGTTCGAGGGCTTGGTGGAAGAAGCGGAGCCAAAGTTGGTGGATTGATCGGAGGACCGTTGCTATTGGGGTCAAAAGAGGACTTGTACCCGATAGCAGGAATGTAGAGATGTGTAATCGCCGGTAAAGGCTTCAAAGCTTCCTGCTCTCCAACAAATCATTACTATGCGGTTGGATGATAGGAATCGGACAGTATGTTGGTTAGGCTTGAAAGACGATTTTTCTTCTCATTTTCATTGCATTGCTAGGACTACTACTCTTTGTGCGTGTAGTACAAATGGAGTCAAGTCATAATAGGTTATTGGTATGGGTGGATTCTTGCCTTGATATTGCCTCGTACTGTAGTGATGACAAGTATTTCAATGTGTGAGGTACTGTGAGCCATCGTGCTGAATAGCCCGCGCGGACCCAGAAACGATTTTGAGGACGCTTTTATCAAACAACCTGCACATTTGTAGCCTGCAGTAGATGACAAAATTAGTTTTTCAGTGGAGTAAGAGCGTCAATGACGCACTGGAAGAGCCGTAGTCCTCTACAAAATCTGGTCAGGATCATATCATGTTCTTGTTACAAAGTCGAGCCACAAGCTCATTCCTCTTGTTAATAATAATTAAACTGGCCAAAAGATGTCGATTGAAGGTCTTGTTGCTGCTGCTTCCATTAATCAATGCGATTTCAGTAGCTGGGAGAGCCAGATTTCGAGAGACTGTACAGTAAGCCAAAGGGAAGATGAATAGGGCACGTGACGCACGCTTTGACGCTCCAAATATATCGAACAACCTCAATCGGCACAGAATTCCCATGCGAAACCACCGAGATAAGGTTGAGATAAGGATGCCATTTCATTCAGGACTCATAACTAAAGGTAACAATGCGAACTAAGAGAGACAATGGGATGGGTAGCGTACTTATATCTAGCTACATGCATCAGCAAAACATGTATCAAACATGTATGAACGTGAAGCCGCTTTCCGGCCAAGTTTCCGGCACTGTAGAGCGCTGAGAGCCGCTAGGAGTCGCTGAAGCCGGTTGTATGAGCGGCTCCAGCTCATGTTTTGCTCAAGTTTTGCTGATGGCCCTACTGCACAGTGGGACAGGCAGGAGATAAGTACATTACTACATGTACATGTGGTAGTAATGAGCGCAGTGTGCTTGAATAATCAAATCCTGATATCTTATTATGATATACAACACCTGAAATAGCCTGAATCCTAGCAAAGGACTCCCACAGAACTCTCCTAACGCAATTTTTTGCGCAAGACTTCTCATCAAAGTGCAAAAAAAAATTGATTGCTTTCATTCAATGCATGCGGATACATCAAGATACATGAGTCACATTGTGCCAGTTGCCGTTATTGCCCAGGCGACTGGCAGTCATCACAGTAGGATCCGCTTCAAATTGGGGGCTATGGTAATGCCCATAGGGTTTGCGGGATTTATTCATATATATAATCATCATTCTGCCGTGGCCAACTGACACCCACCTTTACCATGCCAAACAGTGAACAAATTATACTTGGAGAGGTTGGCAGTAAGTGGATCGCAGTGGTCCAAGTGGTAGAAATCTTGATACCTATCTATGGTACGTTAGATTATATCTCATTATCTGGTTCACTATCATCGACTTTACTTACCATGGTTACCCATTTATTTCAGGTGCCTTTCTGCTTGGAACATGCATTGCAATTAAGCCGCTAATGTACGTACTACACCATCTCTGATTAGTACTTCATAATGGTTGTGTTCTGTGATCCCCTTTATGATGATCCGGGCTTATCTTCGGATTGCTTCAAAGCAACTTCAAAGAAATCCCCTTGCTCTACTTTGAGCCAAGGAAATTGTGATTTGTATTTTTGTAAAATTGACAGAGCACATTTGATTGTATTTATACCTTTTTTTTTTTGTCCAAATCTGCAAAACCTGGACAAACCTGGCCAGAGCACTCCATAGCAGCCATAGCAACCAAATAGAACTGCTCTGATCAAAACCCGGTTTTGCAGAGAGTTGTGGGGTTAAGTTTCAACATCGTCTCTGACTTTTGTTCATAGCTCATCATATAGTAAACCCAAGCTTGCTGTTGTGTGCTTGATTCTGGTTTTCATTTGCTTCACTTGGAGTATTATGACATTACAGCATCTAATTATGGAGAGACATCACAGTCCTGGCTCATGTTCACCCTCAGGATGTGCATTGGACAAGTGGCAAAGTCATATCCTGGCAACCCTGTATATATTTCAAAGCATTCCTGGAACACTCAATGTGGGTTAGATATAATTTGGGCAGTTTTGTATGCTGATTCTTGGTGGCACTTGGGGTGGCAGCTTCTCTTGAGTGATCTCATTGTGGTTTGGAGAGCGTGGATTCTATTTCCGAGAAACTGGGTTGTGAAAGCTGCGCTTGCTGTCCTTCTGGCTTCTAACATGGGTAATTGGGTGTTTGCTGCTTGGCCTTTGTAAAGTGACTGGATGAATCTGATAGTAGAATTTTTGCACGCACTCTAGCATAAACACTCTGGATTGTATTGCTGATATATTGTCCACTGGCATTATTCCAGTCACATTGGAGCACAATACCTTCCCTTTTGTCATAAATCAATTTGGCATGGCAGTCAATCGTCTCGTAGATCTTGATTGGATCTCAATTGTTCAGTCCTTGGCCGTCAATGTAGTTGCAACGTTGCTAATTGGCTGGAAAGCATGGTATGTTCTCTCTCTTGCTTGGCTTGCTGTCAATCTTTGACGTGAGATAGGGTTCATCGTGGACTACTGAAACAAGCTGCGGTGTACAGAAGAACATATATTCTCAAGATTTTGTTCCTGCTTGTTGAGTCTGGTGCAGTTTCTGCGGAGTCCAGATAATCTACATTGTGATTCTCTTTAACACAACAGCTACTGGCCACTATGGATTCGTCGACAGCAGTGATAACATCAACCTCCCGACAACCAATTTCAAGACCCCTATCACTAGCAAATCATTGTATGTACCTCCGGACTTTGGAGTGTACATGATGATTTTGGCAACTGTAAGTTCAAGTTCACTGGCTCAATTCCGAGCCAATTTTATCATACATCTCTTCATCAATATAGGCAATTTACCCTATATCAGTGGTAATTCTGATCCACAACACCCATTCACCTGTGAGGGAGACTCTGCATTACTTGGAGACAGGAACAGACCATTTACCGTGATTTCGAACCACTGTATCCATTGCGGCACGGTGCACCCTTGCGATTGTTTGACAGTTCATAGCAGTGTCATGTTCAACTTGTAGATCTTAACTTTATTTAAATACATACACTCAGTCAGGCTGTAAGTAGTTAAACTGTCATACTGTAAATAGCCTTAATACGCATCGTCGACGCGTTAATGCAGTAGTCGCAGCTCTCAAGGGATGCCAGACACTCTGTTCGCCGGCCTCTCTTGCAGTATCCCCGATACGGATCTCTGACTCGTCTTAACTCTGTACACACCCTCAGCCTCATTCATTCAGGCCTCTTCTTTTCTTTCACCCCACTCAAAATTTTGGAATCTGAATGTATGCAGCATGACATGTGATCGCGTTGCTTGTTCATTCGTAACGTAAAGGCAGGGGCTCAGGCTATTACTGCGCCAACAACCATGAAGAATAGGGAGTCGCCTCGCTGTGTAGTTTGATTCAAGTGAACTGTTCACGGTGAACCTTGGGATTTCGCAGACTTGAAGACGTAAAAACTAAAAAACAAAAGAACTAAAAAAGAGGCGTCGGTGCACCAACAGGGTATTGTGGATAACCACTTTTATTCTCTCTCGAAAAATAGGATAAGCGGTCAGATTGATTAAGACAATGATTATAGCATAAATTCGTTGCTGGACAATCGGTTCCACCAATATATCCACAAACATATTGAATTCCTCGTTGTACTGAGCCTAGCTTTTTGTAAATTTCACTCGACATACCACCACTCACTACTTGATGCATTCCTCACCACAACCAAAACTTGAATTCGATACCACAAAGAGCCGATTCACGCGCCAACTTTGTCAAACGATCATCGTTGGAAAGCCTTTTCAAAATCGTCGCCTTTCTTAACCTCGACGTGCCACCCTCAACCTCAACCTCAGCCGATGATTGATTCGCCTCCGCACTGTTTTCGTTAATCGGCCGCCAGTAAGATTGAACAAGATCGCAAATCTCCTCTTCTTCAACATTATTAGCGCCCAAGTAGAGTTCTTCGAGATTGGGAAGATGAAGGAGCCTGGACGAGTTGGGTTGTAGACCAGTGCACGTATTACGGGTGTGATGTCCAAATTCCTGCCTGTTTTTTTCGATTCGCAAGACACGGATGGAGGGAAACAGGGCAACTAATGGAATTATATCCTCCGCTGAAACAGCGTCGCCGAAAAAGCATGATAGATGCAAGGACGATAGCGATACGCAGAGCGTGCACGAAATTCCGCGAGTTGTTTAACAAGGTCGACGTGGTCCTGACTTTCATTCCCAAGATGCAGATCTTTTAAAAGAGCGCGTACAGGCAGCGAAAGAAAGCAACATCATAACCAGTATAACGCGCCCTATGGGCAAAGTCCTTAAGAACACCGGTGAACACGACAAATAGGATACTATTGTGTGTACGACGGTGTAAAAGACTAACTAGACTCTTAAGTAATCGTACGATACTTATAGTAACGGATTTATTATATAATTAATAATAAATAGAATGATAAGATAGACCGTTTGGTCTATCGGCGGCGTCTAGGATGACCGTATCGCCGGATACGGTCAGTGGTGATTATGGAGAGGCGGAGGCGTTACACCCTCCCCCACCAGATTAACATCAGGGATGTGAATCGAAAATGGTAATGACATCATCACCATCCAAACCATTTTTAATTTGGTTTAACATAGAATGATCCCGTATCAAGTACGGGATTAATTGATGCGGCGCATCAGATTTTCGGACTTGTCCAAATCAAACAATAGTGGGGCGTACCACTAGAGCATGATTTGATTCGGAAATGTCCGAATGTTCAACGCGCAGACTCGGAAGTTTCCGAGTATTGCTTAATGAGGATTCTCAGTGAGAATCCAGGCTGAGGATATGTAGTTATGCCCAGGTAAGGCATATTACCTGGGCGTCGGAATAAACCAATAAATCATTCGGAAGGTTTATCCTTTCCGATACTTAAGGAGGTGTCCTCCTCGATTGGCTCAAGAACATTTTTAATGTTCTCGGTGTCCGACTCATCGGGTGTTCTGATGATTCAAGTTCATCGTCTCTATTCCTAGAAGAGACATAATATTTAGTGAGGGCCGTGTGGTCCTCAATGCGTGTGACGGCTCTGACCATCACTTCTAATTTGGCATACTCCGGAACGATCCCCTCGTTCGTGAGTTGCCTGATAATATTGAAGGGTAATCCCTCAATGAACCGTTTCCGCATTGTTGCATCATCCGGTGTTTGGAGCATCCGTGATGCCCATCGTGTAAGTGAGGAATAATAATCCCTCACACCCGTATCGGGTGAATACTCAATAAGGTCAAACTGCCGTGCAGCTTGATGAATGGTCGTTGCTTGGATGCAACGATCAAAGACACCAATGATGGCGCCTTCAAATGTCCACTTAAGGACAGTGCGGTGTATACCAGCGACTTCGTCATTATACCAGTCAAGGCTTTGCCCTTTAGAAACATGCCAAGCACGGCAGTCCGTGTAGCATCGTAATCGTCACCGCACATGCGGTTGACTACCATCCATTGGAGAAGTGACATTAGCCACCGCTCGAAGACATCGACATCCGGAGATCCGTCATAGACCTCCGGAGATGGAACTTTAAGAGCTTTACGGCTCTCAATGGGAGGGATAGGATTCCCTACCTTATCTCGAATTTGTTTACGGTACACTTTGTGTACCTTGTGTTTCCATCAGGAACGACGTTCGTCGTCACCTGTTGTTTCTCGCATCTTAGATGCAAGTGAACGCAGTATTTTACGGCTCTCATTAGGAGTAATTTTACCCTTACGGGTAGCAAATTTGTCTAGCCAAGAGGCATCAGACGAAGAGTCAGTATTTGACTCGGTATCACTAGAGTCAGATGATTCATCCGACCATGGCCTGCGTTTGCGGCCTTTGGATTTAGCACTTCTTGTGCTTCCTCCCCCCTTCACTGGGATTTTTTGCTAGGCGCTTTCGCTCCGGCATTATTGCTTGGTCCTGGAAAGGACTCAGCGGGTGGAATGTAAAATCGATCCCAGATTTCTCTGGGAGTAGTCAATTTATCAACGGGTATTCCGTCGACATTATATCCCACCATTTGGTCAGGAAGCCCAGATGGCGCGAATCCGAAATCTCGGAGACTGGTGTTATGTTGGCGTTGAATCGCTATGCGACTCATCCAATCTTTAGCTACTCCCAACGGAAGCGGCTGTGGTTGCAACTCGGCCAATACCGTTGGTACTAGCATTGAACTTGGCTCTGGCGCATTGCTGGGCGGCAATTTGGGCAGTCTTACGGTAGTGTGTACTACCGGAGGGGCAACACTTTGTGTCGCCGGGGCGATGGATATGGTAGTAGGAACTACCGGAGGGTACCGTGTTGCGGTCCCATACTGGAATAATTTCCAGTAGTGTTTGGTACAACTACTGGAGGTGTAATAATATTGGGTACCATTGGCGCCCTTGCAGTAGGGAAGTACATTGTACTTTCCTGTGGTGGTATCGCTACTACCTGATTGAAGTTACGAGGTAACTTCGGTTCACTTTTAATGTTCACCGCGCTTTTGTGGTGAGCAAGATTTGGTCACCGGTAATGGCCTGGGACCTCGCAGTGTCAGAGACGCTGCCTCCGCATTGGGACTCTGTCTCATGCGGGATGTGTAGATGGGTGTCGGTATAGTTACTGACACTGGTGCGTATTCCTGTCGGAATACAGGAACATGACGGGGTGACTTGGTCATCCCTTGTGAATACTGTTCGTCCAACAGTGATTGTTGGACTGACGGTGCCTTGGGCACAGTCTCACGCCATTGGCGTACCAAGTTGTTTGCCTCGGTAGGAACAGATGGTGCTGCATTGTGCAATACCGGCGGTGTGACGGCAGGCCGCCTCGGTGTGGGTGCAGCAATAGTGATTCTATTGCTGTTTCTCGATGAAGAAGATCTTTCTTCATTAGATCGGATGCTAGATGCATCCCATTTCTCAGTTATATTGAGAATACGATTGAGTACTTGCGTACTCTTGTCGAGTGATGCCACTACATCTCGTAGCGCAGAAGAAATCTCACTTAAACCCTCTCGGGTTCGCCGTTTCTTACGAATAGTCATAGACTGTTCATTAGGTGGACTCTTGTCCTGCCTGTGTTGCCGTCCTTCAGACGCACGTACGGAATGAGTCGCTGATGCGACTGAATAGATTGAGTGTGGTGACACGTCACCACGAATGGAATGTGCGCGATCGCGCACACTCTGATATGACTTCTCTGATTGATTTCGAGAGGTCATGGGGACAGCAAATGATATAGCGATAAGGAAAAATGGAGCGGATTTGTATAGCTTGTTGAAGCGAGTTGGAATAGTGATTGTTATACTTGGTAGTATAACTGTTTTTTAGCTTGTTAAACTAATAGCTTTGTGTTATTCACACAATAGTATTTTTTGATGTTCAAAAAAGTATAACGCGCGCTATGGGCAAAGTCCTTAAGAACACCGGTGAACACGACAAATAGGATACTATTGTGTGTACGACGGTGTAAAAGACTAACTAGACTCTTAAGTAATCGTACAATACTTATAGTAACGGATTTATTATATAATTAATAATAAATAGAATGATAAGATAGACCGTTTGGTCTATCGGCGGCGTCTAGGATGACCGTATCGCCGGATACGGTCAGTGGTGATTATGGAGAGGCGGAGGCGTTACATAACTCCAGATGATAAGGGGGTGCGACGTGTGATGCCATCATCACAGTGGAAACGTTTGAGTGATTCCTCAATGTATCTGGTCTGAGAGAGCCGAAGGACACGCTTTTCTTGGTCATAGTCAATGGCAATGCCAAGCAACTGTGAGATAACACCAAGATCCTTGATCTTAAAGCGTTGGCCAATCCGGTGCTTGATCTCCTGCATGAATTTGAGATCATCGCATAAAATCCCAATATCATCAACGTAAACAGCAATAAAGCAGATGGACTTGCCACGTTGGAGGACGTAAATGCAGTAGTCAGCATGGATACGACGGAAGCCAAGTTTCTCGAGCTCTGCATCAAGAAGTTTGTTCCAGACACGGGAGGCCTGCTTGAGGCCATAGATAGAGCGGCGGAGACGAACAATTTTACCAGAATGTTCACTAATGCCGTTCGGGAGGCGCATATAGAGCTCCTCTTCCAACTCACCATTGAGAAATGCGGTATCAACATCGAGGTGGTGGAAGTGAAGGCCTAGACGCACGGCGAGGGCGCAAAGGACACGAATGGAGGTAAGTTTGACCACAGGGGAAAATACCTCATCAAAGTCTAAACCAGGCATCTGGGAGAAACCTCGAGCAACTAAGCGTGCCTTGTACCGCTCAATGGTCCCGTCAGGGAGGCGCTTAATCTTAAAGACAAGCTTGGAGCTAATAGCACGGCGACCTTTAGGCAAATTGTCAATAAACTCGAAAGTTCCCATATCAATGAGAGACTTGAGCTCTTTGTCTACAGCTTTCAGCCAAGAGGCGGAGTCAGGACCGCGGAGTGCTTCCTGCAGAGTGCGGGGCTCTGAGGCTCCCTGAGCATGGACAGTGGCCACAAAGGCCATGGCAACACCTTCTGCAACATCTGGTCTATCGCCTGGTGCAGGTTCTGGAGGATCTGACGCAATGTCAGGTTCTTCACGGAAGCGGGCAGGTAGGCGATGAGCACGTGGACCATCTACTTCTGGAACAGGCCCAAGAAGTTCAAGTTCTGTACGACGACGGCGAGCAGGTGGAGCCAGTGGAGGGTCATTGGGAGGAGGAAGATCAGGGGAGTATGGGCAAGAGTCACCGACGTTATCCTCAGAATCAACCTCAGAAGATGGAGCAGGAGGATGCGGAACCGCTGGAGTCACAGGGGGAGAGTTATCTTCCCACGCATCTCCCACTCGAGAAAAGCCAGGTAGGCCATCTCCAGGCACCTCACCATTGTAAAGGATCTGCGAAAGATCCGGAATGGGTAAAGGCGGGCCAGGAGGGTGAGGACGTTCATCAAAAATGACGTCTCATGAAACGAAAGTTTTTCGCTTCTTTGGATCCCACAGAAGGTAACCCTTGGTGTGCTCTTTGTAACCAAGAAAGATGCACTTACGAGTTTTAAAGTCAAGCTTTGTACGCTTCAATTTGGGGATGTGAGCATAGGCGGGACAGCCAAAAGGTTTGAGTTCCTTGAGTGAAGGCTTTATGCCAGACCAAGCTTCGTGTGGAGTAGAATTAGGAAGCCGTGAGGTAGGTGAGCGGTTAATGAGATAGACGGCAATAATGACGGCGAAGACCCAAAACCCAGCAGTAAATTTAGCATCATGCATCATGCATCTGGCACGCTCAACGATAGTGCGGTTGAAGCGTTCAGCAATGCCGTTTTGCTGTGGGGTGTGAGGGACTGTGGTCTCATGGATAATACCAAGGTTACGGAGATAATGCTCAAACTGATCAGAGGTATATTCTCCACCATTATCTGTACAAAAAACCTTGAGCTTAAGCCCAGTCTCGAGCTCTACCATAGCCTTCCATTCGCGGAAGCATCGGTACGCCTCCGATTTGTGATGGAGGAAATAAACCCAGCAGTGGTGGGTGTTATCATCTATGAAGGTGATGAAATACCTATAGCCACCATTGATAGAGTTGGGTAATGGACCACAAACATCGGAGTGAACTAAATCTAGTTTCCGACGGGCCCTTTTATTGGATGATGGGAACGGAAATACATGCTGTTTACCGGCTGTACACGACTCGCAGAACTCTATTCGACCTCCCACTTCATCAATGCCCGTTACCATGCCTTTTGCGATCAGACGTTTTATGTTGTCTTGACCGAGATGACCTAGGCAGCGGTGAGCATGATTAATGTCGATATAGCGGGATGTGGTAGCGAGATTTGCGTACTCTTGGGATTTCAGCGGACGGGCGTGAAGAAGGTAAAGACCTCCTTTGGTCTTGCGACCAGATGCAACGCACCGGCCAGAGCTTCGAGCTTTGACAAAGCACTCTGTTATGACTCGATCAATAGTCTCGTCCAAACCTTCACAGTACGTAACTCAGCAGTAAAAATGATAAGAGAAATCAATGAGATTATAGAGCAAGCCTTTCCGTTCGTTGAAACCGCTAGGCAAAAAATATATACTCAAACAACTAGGCTCAAGTAAAGTTAGTAACTAGTTTGTAATACGAAACTCACAGAAGTTATTATTTGGAGATAGCTCGACAAATAATAATAAGATTACCCTCGGAGATGGCTCGACAAGCAGTAATATGAATCAGAACTAATACTCGGAGATGGCTCGACAAGTAGTAGTGAGTATGGTGTCTAATACTCGGAGATAGCTCAACAAGTAATAGTGAGTGTGATGTCTAATACTCGGAGATAGCTCAACAAGTAATAGGAAGTTGCAACTCGGAGATAGCTCAACAAGTGGCAATTAAAGAAGTATTCACTAGGAGATAGCTCAACAGGTGAATATTAGTGGATACAACTTGGAGTTAGCTCAACAAGATGTATAAATGTGTATTGTAGCTTGGAGATAGCTCAACAAGATACAATGAGTTGGTCTGGTGATTCACACAAGTGATAACAGCAAACAAGTGGGGGTTTGGATTTAAGAAAAATAATACGTCTCCCGTACATTGGTAAATCTAGACTACTTATATACTGTGCAATGTGTACTAGTTAGGAAATGCTGCGGAATGACTAGATTTGAGTCATAACTGCGGAAATACTGCGGATGAGTCAGTCTGACTATGTAATGCTGTGCAATGACTAATATTGAGTCATGTATGCGGAACCGTAGTTGACTCAGATATCTGGCTGTGCAATGACTGATATTGAGTCATTGATGTAAAGAGGCTATGCAATGATGTCATAGCTGTGGAGCAGTGATGTCATAGCTGTGGAGCAGTGATGTGATATCATAACTGCGGAGCAATGGAATGACATCATGATTGTGGAGTAGCAAGATGACATCATAGTTGTGGAGCTAGAACAATGTCATGACTGTGCAGACTGTGCAGTGACTGTTAATGGTGTTCTGGAAGAATGTGTGCAGCATTAACCCAAATGGTGTTGAATAACTAATGAATGTAAAATGTTAAGTAGAAGTATTAATGATAGTGTTCATAGTTGGTTACAGAAGAAAAAAGATTGGGTGTATAGGATTTAGATCTGGGTCATAACACACTCCTCTCCATCAAAGAGAATGGTGTGTTTGCGCTTGTCAGTGAGCTGAGAGACAGAAATCAGAGTGGCGGCGAGATCCGGGACATGTAGCGTATTGGGTAGAAAACCAGTGATGATTCCATCCGGCGTATCCATGAGGTACTGAAGAGTACCCTTACCAACAGCGTAAATGGTAGACGCATCTCCAAGATGAATGGGGACGGGTTTGTCAAGTTTGGTGTACGAACTGTCTTCGAACCAGTCACAACGTGGACTTAGGTGGCAAGAGCACCCAGAGTCAATGTAACTCTCGTCGTTGCTTGTCTTGGCAAGGAAGGTGGCAACATCAGTGGAGATAAAGACATGGACAGAATCGGAACTTGAATGACGGACGGAGGGAAATTCTGAGTAGGTGGAAGCGACTTTTGCACTGACCTCCTCATCCGATGAGCTATCGCTATCAGGGTGTTGGGCGGCAGCGGCAGTAGGCTTCCTACTAGATCTCCCACTGCTTCTAGGAGCGGACGCAGTGCGGCGGGATGCTTCCTCATCTCGCTTCTTGTGGTTACAGTCTTCAACAAGGTGAGGACCTTTGTGACAGTAGGAACAGAGCGGACCTTTCTTAGGTTTCTTCTTTGGTTTAGATTTCCCTCTAACAGTGGCAGCGTTAGCCGCCTCGGAAGAATCATCACCAGAAGTGAGACGTCGATACTCCGCAATGAGGCGGGAGGTGACAAAAGAAGAGGTGAGCTTGTTTGTTTCAGTAACGGCAGCAAGAGTGACAATGGTAAACGTCTCCCAAGTGTTAGGAGAGTCATCGACAGTACGAGGAAGAGAAGTGAGCATAAGTTCCGCGAGGAACTGGTCTCCAAAAGCATCAGTGTCAGAGAGCTTCTTGTTCTCGAGAGCATAGAAGTTAACGTGATCCTGCATGTTATCACCATGTTCATACCGTTTATCCATCATACCACGCTTGATATAGAAGGCTTCAAGACCAGCGGTGGTGCCAGCATGAGCTTCCTTAAGCTTAGTCCAGACATCCTTGGCGGATGTGAGCTTTTCAATGAGAAGAAGCTGTTCCGGCGCAAGGTGCTCTTTGATGATCCCAATAGCCTTGTCATTACGAGTAATTGATTCCTCGTAGGATCGCATATCCTCCCTGTGATCTCGTCTAACAGCAGCCCGGTCAACGGCAGAGGCGTCATTAGGCAATGGACGAGGATCGGAAGGTTTAGGATAGACAGACATCTCTCCACTGCAGAATCTCCAGACCATAGCCCTCTGGAGCTTGCCAGAAATAGGGCCAACCCATCGAGAATAGGTCCCGTAGGTAAGGGTAGGGATTTGAATGGAATCTGATGATGTGGCAGATGTAGGGGACATGTGGACGAATGTATGGGATGTGTAGGTGAATGAACAAGTGTGAGAGAGTGAAATGAGTGTGTTCCAAGGTCTTGTGCGCAGTAGAGAAGCTTCGTTAATTCAGTACAGGCTACCGGGGCCCATAAACCTTTTGAAACTATTGAAATAAAAGAGAGTTCTCAGCGACAGTGGTAGAACGACGCTATATTATGTACCTATTGAAATAAAAGAGAGTTCTAGGTACATAGTCAGTAATAAGTACAAGAAATAAAGAATGTGAGTACTAACCTCAGCGACAGTGGTAGAACGACGCTGAGGTGTCAATATATGTAAAAATACAATTAAAAGAATGTGTCACATGGGACGTATGTAAGTAACGTAATGAAAGCAGAAAATTTTCTGGTTTCGTTACGGCATGAATCCACGAACGTATAGATGACATAACAAGATAAGATCATCAACTTTTAACATGTTTTGGGCAAAAGTTATACAAAATTTCCGTGTTGAAGTAACAAGAGTTTTTACTTCGGGACTAGTGTCTCCATTAGGGAAGTCCAGCACAACCTGAGCGCTTGCTGCCGGTTACACTATCGTTACAACACAGATCTTCAGGTTTAAGGTTTGGCAAATTGGAAAGCTGATTGTGAGGCTGCCATATTTTAGCAGCATAATGAATGGTTTTGGGAGTCTCAATTTTTCTGCACGATCGCGGGAGGCCTCCGTAACCTGTCGCCAGATAACAAGCGTTCCCACAAATATACTCTACATGCATATGAATATGTTTGCCTGCCGCCATAGCCCCCGCCAGTGTTTCTTGTAATACCCAAAAAGTACTTATGTAGAGCATATTTTGCATAAACTATGATACGTGATTAAATTCAAGCGTACTAAGCGCAAAACGCCCCGTGAACTCATAGTCGACTCGCAGATACAGACTTACAGTATACATACAACACGAAATTAAACTTTAAAGAAGGATTGGCCCTATGGCCTCGGAGAATATGCTATCCATTCTGCCCTTCTCTAATGCCTGGAAAATAGTAGTAATCTGCGTTCCAATCTCGTGCTTGTCCATGCAAGCATTCCCTTCTTCATGGGTATCTTCAGATCATTCCGGACAAAACCGTAGATGCGTTTTCCCGAATTACCGAGAAAATCAATCGCAGCAGCATCACGCCCAAAGTATTCCATTCGATTCTGGAGAAACAAAACCCGCGCCTTGATCTCAAAACTCTGAAGCCACTCAACAAGGCCGGTTGAGGGTAGCAAACTGAATGCTGTTGTTTTGAGCTGTACGAGTATAAAGTTCAGCTATCAGAGGTGACAACATAGTCTTGAATCGCGACATGGATTCCATAGACGCAGTAACAGCAAATTGAACACGAAGTGTTGTTGAACAAAGAGGCAGATGTATCTTGAAAAGTCGGGCTATCCGAGCATACCAACACATTTGGAAGTTCAGATTCAAGGAGAGTCTTGAGTTTTCTCCAGATACTGGATATTCATCGCTCGTAGGTCTATGGCCTGGCATACAGTATAAAGGTAGGTAGCCACCAGCTTTGAAAGAGGTCAGAGGAGGCTTTTCAATGGGTAATAAGTTAAGACTTGCCTGTTGGAGGAGTTGTACACAACTCTTAGCATATCTTGCGGATGCAAGAGCCATAGAGTTTAATAGATTGATTATGGTGTTCAGTTGAGTTGATGTGAGGAAGAAACGATCCACTGAGAAAAGCCAATCTCTAATGACCGGTCGCAAATGAGTTCTCAAATAATTGAGATTGACAACACACCTGATAAATAGGCAGCGCAGCAAAGATCCGAAGATTTCAGACCATAATCAAGGTTGGGCTCTCCTGCAGCACAATCTGGAGGTAACCCTCGGTTCAACATCGGGTTTAGAAGTTCAGTATGTTGTGCATAGAGTAGCTTTCCTGGCAGAATATACAAAAAGAATAAGTCAACTTCATTTGCAAATCGGTGATCTCTTTTTACCTATGCCAAGCATAACGTGACGTACAGTATCCATTGTCTCTGCGGGGGCAAGAGCTTGAAAAGTTACCCGCATGGTACATGTTGTGGGGAATTTACCATCCGGGTCAATGATGGGGTTTGTCAGTTGTCGAGTTCAACTCAATGGTGATGGACCCGATTGCATGCAGGAGGCGTTCAGCAAACGGGCCAAGCCACTGCGCACACACCTGTATAAAAATTAGAAAAAAATGTTATACCATTCACTGCATTGGTTACTGCAGGACGCACCGGATGTGATATCGGTCTTGACGGAGTAGGTACTCAGGATCTCCTTCGGGATATTCTTTGAAAGCAAATTTAGATCCATTTGCCATGCGGGCTATGTTGGCAGCAATTTCCACTTGTCCAGGATGTGGGCGAGCGACAGCATGAGGGAATGACTCAAACGGCTCGAGATTTGCCCTCAATGCTTCGATCGTCATAACCGACAGGCCTTGCGCTGCGAGGAGTAGTACATTTGCATCATAGAGAACCTTGCGCAGCAGCACTTGCACTGGCCGCTGTTCCACTAAGCAGTAATAGCAAATTATTAAACTTGAACAGGATACATCAAACATGAAAACATACTTTAAAATTGCAATTGCCTCTTTGGGACCGTAGGTCAATGGTTCCAACTGGATTTCCTTCAAAACCTGCACAGCAGGACGGATAGAGCGCTCGGGTCTAGGTCTTGTGGTAAGCTGTAGACACTCTGCGATAGATACTAATCCCCAATTACCCTTTACCATACCAGACACGAAGATCAGGAAGACCAAGTAATGTTCCTGCAATATATGCGAGAGTACCGAGATCACCTACGATGAGGACAATTCTGAATTGAAGATATATCGTTATGAACAAGGAATCATACCACTGGCGCTGCAATCGAGAGGTGAAAGTGAGACCCAGGAGAGTTTGAGAGACACTTACCTCACAGTATTGTTCTTCGCTCCAAGAGGAACAACATCATCAAGAGTAGTTCATACATTGAGGTGATTACAGTCCAACGAACTCCAGAATGCCCCCGAATCAAACTATTCAAGCGCACCTAGTTTGAAGGTTACATTGGAAGTGTCGGAAAAGGAGGGATCCTTACCATCACAGTACCCCTCATAATTCCCATCAAGGACCATTTGCATATCTACCGAAGTTGAGGTGATGGGTAGAATCCCATTGAGATTTTTTGTCAAAGCTCTCTGGAGCTCTTCAACCTTATTGGTGCGTGTAAAGGCTAATTGATAGGTGGACTTAGATTATGCTGACCGAAGCAATGTTATCAAGTACCTGATGCTCCTACTCCAGTGGTGACACCGTAAAGTGAGGAGCCTTCACTCAATCGGTCTTGAACAGCAATGGTAGCTCGATTGACTCTCAAGAAGACCTCCTTATTATCGGAGAGCTTAGGGACTGATCCTCGACTGCAAAAAATGGATTAGAATCGTTCGATATAGGCGTAGCTAAAACTTTCACCGAGAGACTGCAATCACCCCAGCAATGTCAAGACTGTTACCGTCAATGAGGACACTGTCTCCTCCAGAAATATAAGCGTTGACCTTGCCTATCAAGTGGCGCGTGACACCAGTATGATTTAAGGACATAGTGAATGAACCTGAAGCAGCAATTTGGAATGGCTGTACTTATCCTGTATGCAATCGGCGATAAAAAATGAGACTTCACCGCACCAGCTGAATGTCCGCTGTATCGGGCCCGTTCAAGAAGGGCTCTGACATCTGCATTCTGGGGGAGGTCTTTATTCAATCGGTTATTCGCCTGTGTTCAGTCGTGTTTTGTCAAGGTCCCATAGTCGATCGTCAAAATTCAGCCCCATCAGAAGTCCGAAGAACATCCGGGAACAGCGGGGAAGGCCTAATAGCTTGATACTGTAATGGGGCTTTTCCATAGTCGATTGTGATTGGCGCATTCCGGAGGCACCAGATCTTCATTCAATTAGTCAGGTGTAGGCATGAGCCGTGTGTCTGAGTCTGGAAGTAAGAGGAATAGCCGGGAACAGCGGCGGAAGGTTCCGTTGACGGGCCATCAACCGAATTCCGTCAACAGGAATAAGAACCAACCCGAAAACAGCTGCTGTAGAGAAGGAAGGAGGAATGTATCAAGCACAAGACGGTCCGGAATGACTAGTTACTGATAGATGGATAAGGTTATTCGCTCCCGACTATGGACTTGTTCACAGACACGTAAATCACGGATGGAAGGCGAAAAGTTTATTTCGGTGTACGTGCGCCAGTACAAGCGTTTTTGGGTTGCTCCCAGGTACTCTTGAAACACTATGATAATTAGTTCTCATCAATGGCTAACTTGACAGGCCTCAATAAGTGAGTTTCAACGGGCTCACTTGATCCCATATCCCTTGTTCTCTCTCGATGCCTCTCCCAGATACTACACAGGTTCTTGTTGTTGGTGCAGGACCTAATGGACTTGCATG
>JADNRY010000953.1:0-20778 GCA_015501585.1 Rhodocollybia butyracea | reverse complement strand
GAAACAAGAGAGACCTCTGGTGGCGAAGAAAGCAAGAGATAGAAGTATAAGAATCCGCTATAAGAAATAGAAAGAATATAAAGAAGATAATAGGATTAACGACGGTGAAGAAACGCCTTAGGCAGAGAATGGGTTTATTGAAGAAGAGATCTGTGGCTCTGCAATCATCTGTGTTTAACCAGCTTACGGCATGTTCACAGGCTTAGACTCATATTTCGTGTTTCTACTACTAGTACTTACTACAGATCTGTGTAGTATAGAAAGTTACGGTACTACAAGGCAGGCGGAGACACCACGGGTGTTGTAGACTTCCGATGAAGCCACAAACTTGCGGAATTGGAGTGTCCGATGTCGGTGTTTATTGACCGCAGATGAAAGAAGATTTGAGTTTAGTCGTCCTAGTAATGCCTTCCAGCCAGGCCAATCATTCAAAATCCTCCGTACATCTTGCCTCCAGGCAAGCGCCGGGTATAGCAGGTGATACCGAGAGCGCTGTGAATGAAACCTACCTTTCATTACCTTTTATTACTGACAGAAGAAATGATTCGGATACCGGTGTAACAGATAGGAGACCCTAAGCTCTAAGTATGAGTCGCCGAGAAGCTTTTCAAGGCCACCAGTTTCTAGGCAAAGCTATCACGAGTCCCCAGGTAACACCAGACTCCAGTATGAAATGTCAAGAGTCATAACTGCAAAGAAGGCACCAATTGCAAGGAATGAGAGAAAAAATCTCAAGAGGTGCCATTGGTGGGAGGCTTTCTGTTCTTAGAACTAAGAACGTCCATCGACAGGATCAAGGATCAAACTGAAGTGAGAGACTGATATAAGCGCTCTGCATAAGCGCTCAAGCTCAACTATGCGTCGTACTATGCGTCGTACTTTTCCTTCTTATACCCCACTTTCTATCTCTCGAAGCTTCACCCAAATTTTCAAGATCTAAATATTCATAATTATCTGCACTCGATACCGAACAGAGTGCATTAGTTCTGTGAAATGTTTGTCATGCTTCGTCTTCTTTGGCTGAGGGTTCTCTTCTGACTTTGCAACATCCAGGATATGTCGGATAGTTTAACATCGACGAAACCGTCGCTTTGGTTACCAACTTCGTATCAGGATTTGAACAATCTACCTGCAGAAGCCATTGTTTACGAGCCCAAGTTGGGAGGCAGCAAAGTCGTTCGCACTGCGCGCGATGTGGTTGTAAAATATAGAGGAGACTTGGCGGAAGAAGTCCTCTGTTTGAAGTATGCACAGGAAAAACTTTCGATCCGCGTCCCGCTAGTACTTTATCATCCAGGCGATCCCCATCGATCAACATTGTGGGATCCTCGTACAGAACAAGTACCTCAAGTATGGTACATCTGCATGGAGGAAATCCCAGGGGTCCAGCTAAAAGAGGTTATTGAGACCTTTGATCTTCAGCAGTTAGAGCACGTCGCACTTCAGATAAAGGCTATCCTTGCCGACATGCGCTCTGTACGTGCCACTCATCTTGGCTCCGTTTCCGGAGGACCTTTTCGGAATTCATACTTTTTTCCCCATGCTGTTTCGCCCCAGCGTTCGTGGACCAGCGTCTCAGAATTCATCAACCATTATCACCACTTGTTGATGATTTTTGGCACTGAGGAATATGCAGATGAAGCTCTTGCCAATTTTCCTAGGGATTCTCCCATACGCTTCACACATGGGGATCTCGTTCCTCGTAACATTTTGGTGGACGGTTCGACTATCACTGGAATTGTCGATTGGTCGATGGCTGGCTTTTACCCAGAATTCTGGGAGTATTGTCGGATGCACGAAGAAAGCGAGCAGTCCACGGGTTGGGCCAAAGTTTTGGACATAGTTTTTCCTGGTCCTCGACGCGATAATGAAATCGCTTCTCTGCATCGTCTAATGGGAACTTTGCTATACAACTTATGAAATTTGGAAGCGAGAGCTTGTAGTTTCCGTCGAAGCTACGTCATAGTATCAAATGACGTGCATCACCTGATATGATGTAATCCCTCCTTCCAATTCTACTTAAGTTTGTGGTTTCCTTTTAATCACCACCAGCGCGCCCTTGCCTGGCTGTGATGCCCATTTCATACTAGACAATCTTTTCATGCCTATCCTTCTCGTACTCTTGATCTAATCGAAAAAAATCTAGCCCTCAACAGTTTAGTTGCTTAGACGTTCAATATCTATAGACGCGATTTAGTCTGACTTTCTCTTCCACAGACTTTTTACGCGATCTACAGTATGGGACGAAAACAACTGAACGTGAACTATTATGCTCATGCGCCAGATGACGACTCAGAAAAGGAGGTCTATTTACAAGGTGGTACAGCATTTTGATGTGTATCAGCCAACTCTGATCTCAATGCTAGCGCATGGTCATAATTTCGATGGCCGAGAGAGACACGTCGTTATTCATTGGTTTAACGGAAAGCTAGCTGATAGTCCAGTTACTCAAATTATTCAACTCAGTGGCATTCCAGGAAAATTCGTTTATGAGTCACTCGTCGCAAAGCTCCGGAATCCTGCCACGATGGATTCTCATAAGCAGTATTTTCTGGGAAGCTTCACACGTGCAGAGCGACAGTTGCTTTTGCAACTTGCCGATAATGTGGAGTATGACAAGCGTTCAGTAGTTAATGGATGTCGAGCCTGGATGAGAAATCTCTTATTGGCGATGGTGAAAGAAAATTTAATTTCGGAGGAGACTTTCGAAACTATAGAAGAGGAAGTACCGCTTCCCAAACGTTTGCCTGAATCAGAGGCTTGAAAAGGTATGTATACATTGCAGTCAACTTGGCTCAGCTCTCTTATAGGCTACAGAATTCACCATTGTTAAATGACTCGGACTGCATGGGCCGCATAGAACATTGCATATATACAAGCCGTCAACAAACAAGAGACCGCCACGCACATATTTTACTAGCTGTACAATACAATAACGATAAAGCATACTTGAATGTATACATATTTGGGGAAGAGACTGTTTTAGTAAAGTAAATGTGAAGACGCTATTTTGAACGATATACCATCCCCTCCAACGCTATACCGTCACTTCCGCTAAGCGACTAGCTTCTGAATGTATACATATTAAGGAAGAGACCGTTTTAGTAAAGTGAATGCGAAGACGCTATTTTGAACGATATACCATCCCCTCCAACGCTATACCGTCACTTCCGCTAAGCGACTAGCTGCTGAATGTATACATATTAAGGAAGAGATTGTTTTAGTAAAATAAATGCGAAGACGCTATTTTGAACGATATACCATCCCCTCCAACGCTATACCGTCACTTCCGCTAAGCGACTAGCTGCTGAATGTATACATATTAAGGAAGAGATTGTTTTAGTAAAATAAATGCGAAGACGCTATTTTGAACGATATACCATCCCCTCCAACGCTATACCGTCACTTCCGCTAAGCGACTGGCTGTTGAATTTGATACCTCCGACAGTCGGAGTGGTATCTTCATACGAACCATTTGTCAAAGACCATGCATCGGAGGAAAGGGTCAAGTTCGTCAAGTTGGCCTTCACCTTGCTGATAAAAGGTATCGTATCCGCCATGCTCTCTTCGACCAGCGTCGAGGGACTGCAAACACGAGAGCTTTGGGTAGAATCATCTCCTCCGAGCCATGTCTGAATGAGAACTTGCATGATCGTCAGACCAGCATAGGGAATATTTCCAGCTCCGATCTTGTTTTGTTGGGAATATATGTCCATGAAAAATTCTATACACCCGATACATAAGGTCTACGATGTTGGTTTGTTGCTCAGGACGGTCGATAGGCTGTAGAGCCAATGTCAGAGAAGACTCCAGCAGTATGGGCAGGGTTTCGGGGCAGGAATTGAATGACTGTGAAGTGTCGAGCACTGCCCCGGCGGGGGACCAGTCGTGTGCAGCACACTGCATTTCTATCAGTTCGATGCAGGCGTCCACGCACGACTTTGTATCAGCAAAGGAAGTGGCCGTTTGGCATCCACGATAGGTAGACTGGCATGCAGCTTCATTTTCAAAAAAAGGACCAGGAAGAAAGACTAAATTTCTGGCCGGGGACCGTCTCGTCTCCGACATTGAATGTCTTTTCCCAAGTATGCAGTTTGTAGTCAAGCGTCAGGTATGTCTGTACATGGAAGGAGTCCGGGCTTAGATACTAAGTATGACGAATCAGTACGGAGTCTGGTAAAACAAGAGTAAAGTTACCAATTCATTGATGTCTTCAGCAAGCAGACTGAGTTCATGAACCGCCGATAGATAGGTGGAGCTTGCCCCTCCAAGTTGCATGCAGGAGGACAAGCGTTTTTGAATCTCTGGAAAGACATAGAAGCCCGACCGAGCAGTAGTGAATAAAACCTACAGCTCCTGGCTGAGAATCATTTTCACACTTGGTTATACCGGGTATACGTACCTATCCCAGATGGCCAAATTGTCCCAAGCCAACTTGCGTATATACTTTTCATCCTCCGCCCCCTGTTGCCCACATTCAGAATCATGCCGTAGTCCCAGTGCTTCTGCAACCCGGATTCCACGTCCTAGAAGATTCCACGCCTCGCTCAGCTTTCCCGATGAGGCGTATCTCTTGGCAAGTAAGGGCATAGCGACACAGGCTAGTATATTTCCGCCTGCAGTGGACGTATTATCGGCGATACGCAGTGCAGCGGAGGAACACATTAGAAAATGCTCGCTATTGTGGGTGTAGTCTGTGACGAGGGCATGCAAAGGAGCGGAAGCCAGTATCGCAAAAAGCAGACAAAGCCAATTCGGATTAAGATATGCGTCAGGAAAGGAGGCGGGCTGGTGAAGAAAGTCCCACGTGCGAAACACCGCAGTTTCTTATCCATCCCTCTGGAAGTCCGAAATTCCAGTTAGGGAAGTTGAAATACGCTGTCAGCAGTCGTTCAGTTTCTGCAGCTGGTGGGATTTTTTCGACAATTGAAGCTAGATTTAGGGCGTCGTGGCTGAGACTGCTAGTTCTCATGAATATGTGAAAGTGTTCGTTTGTCAGGGGAGCATTAGCTTGAGGGGTAAGGCTAGGCACTACCACCTGTGGGACCTGGTTAGGAACAAACTATTGTACGAGAAGGTGTCTTTACCTGATGTAAAGAAGAAGCTGGCCCTAGATATTCATCTTGACATCCCATGAGCAGCCTGAAAAGAGGGTACAATGGATGCGAGGGCAATGGAATTAAGGCTGAGTTGCGAGGGAGGAGGCCTCTGACCTGTTCCATCAGTCCAATAAGCAGAGTCTGGAGAGGAGGGCCTTGAATAGAGGCTTGGGGTGGAAAGGTAAGGCGAGCTACTTCTGGAGTCGAAATGATCGGAATAGTCCGCATTTGGGTTACGATACTGTTCAAGTTGCCGTTCGAGGAGGCAGATGCGATCTGAGAGTTTTTGTATGTTCGTTTTGTCCTCTAACTCGGCTGACTGCCCCTTGGCATGAGCGGGTGGTTTCGCTGGTGTCGGCCGAGCGAAAGGGGTTGTGGCCCATCGACAAAGGTGTGGAATGCCTCTTGAAGCGCAGAGACCACAGGGACTAGCACGATCGCATTTCTGTAAGATGAAAGTCAGTCGGGTTTCGTACTTTTTTCATAACACTACAAACGAAACAAGGTAACGAACCTGGCGCCGCTTTGTGCACTCGATGCAACTTAGTCGTAGACGTCGTCTAGTCTTCTTCGCCTTCACCGCGTTGGCCGAATCTTGGTTCATGATTACAAGTCGAGAAACATAGCCGATGGTTCTTTTATAAGCTGTTGTAAAAATTCCATTGTTACAAGTATATGTCCCAGATTACACTAAGAAGGGTGATACTGTGCCGGTGCTGCATGTGAAAATGAGGAATACAGTAAAATAGGATAGAGTGCTTTGCACAACCGAATAACGTACAACCCAAACCGTAACTCTAAACACCAAGCAGACGTTTCCCACTCTGCCATACGGTGAAACTCACAGCCGTCATCGGGACGACTTTGAGATAACCTATGCTTAGCCCGACATAGAATCCCCTCCATCCAGACTTGTGCCATATATTGCAGATCGTCTCTCCCCATCGTAACCATCTATCAGGACTCGTAATCCCTCCTACTTGCATCCTTCGTCTGATTACTTCGAAAGGATAAGAAGCGGTCTGTGCCACAGCACCTGACACAGCACCGATTGTAAGATCAGCAACAGGCGTCGGTTTTGACTTCAGGCCGTTAGGTGGAGGAAGGAAGTGCGCTCGCAGAAAGCCCCAACTCAGAAAGGAAACACCGGCATAAGGGATCATCCCGATCATTGTCGCAGAAAATCCTCGATAAAATTTGAGTATAGGGTACTTTTCAAAGTAGAGATTTGGGTTGGGGGCGAGAACGCCGGGACGAACAGATTGTTTACTATCAGCGTGTTCATGATAGATCTGTTTAAATGAACCGTAGAGAGATATATTTGAATGGTCGAAGAACTTCGTGTGGAAGGCCAGTCGGACCCGAAAAACCTCTAACGGGTAGGTGAAGAAGACTGAAATCATTCCTAGAGCAGAATCTCTTGAGCGTAGCGTTAGAAAAGTAAGTGCCATCACCACATACCTGATATCGAGCCTGCGGAGAATCTGCGAAAATTGGTTTCCTGCTCTCTAGTAGGCATCAAGATCTATTCACGTGTAAAGTCAATTTTGAGCACTTCGGTACATCAAAGGCAATTTTACTAACATCATGAACTTGATCATAGGCCATATATCTGATAGCAGCGTAGGGAAATATACGAAGCAAAGTTACTGAATGACCTCGGAAGAGCCCGCGTGTCCCGGAAGACTTGTATATCTCAGAGCCAGCAGAAAGGCACCACTCCAGGTCCCTAGGTAGTGTAATGGGTACTAGCTTGACGACCGTAGCAACTGACGCACCGGCATATTTTTGAAAATCCGGATTTGAAGCTTGAAACAAAATCTTAACTCGGTCTAGGGGTGCGACTACAGTTTTTGCCTGAGGATACCATCATGAGTCTGAAAGTGAAAGAAAGCAGTGAAGGAGACGCACAAAGCAACCAGCAACCCCACCAGCAAGACCAGAACGAACGACGTAGTGTAAGCTCCGTGTATCTCGTTTGGTTTTAGCGGAGACATCTGAACTCATTTGCAGCGAGGCTGCTACGTTATACGACTTCTAAAGGAAAGTCCGATGATACTTTGGAGATTTGAGGCAAATCAAGTTGAGGAAAAGAGATCCAGCTGCTTGCTTCAGTGCCAATCCGAAATCGTGCGTTTAGCGCCGAAGTTAGGGATTCCACGTGGCAAGATTTTGGAATTTACTTACATAATAAAATGACTATAGTTACGTACTAACAGTCTATCATTTTAAGTGGCAGTATCTCTTTCTCGGGCCTCACTTTACGAGAACTCCAACTCGAACTATGCCATTTTCTCACCACTATCTGCATGGAACCGGGATGAGAGGCAAATTTATCAGTGTCTGAACTCTGGCCTCATCAAGTGGTGGTTTTAGACAGTCCTTCCTCTGCCATTTGTTTTTGATGATAAATTCGAGCTTCTACTGGGTGGACACGGGTGGACAGGCCGACACAAATTAAAATTCGGGACTTGGCAGATCCCCCGATGCCTGCGTCAGCGTCAGCGATGTGGAGTGTACTACTGTACACTCGATGAGGACGAAGAGGACGAAGAGCAATAGCTGAAATGGCCGTGGCGAGAGCTAATGATGAGAAACTCAATGCAAAGGAGAAAAGGAGAGCTGGCATTAGCGGTAACGAATTCATAGCGGCTGCAAGAGGACAGTTACCTAGTATTTGCTAATGCTGTTCAAGTTTCGGTAACTTTGACGTTTTGGAGTGTTCCACCTCAACTCGCAATCCGATCGAGACGTGTCGCATTTTATAAGACAAAAGGCGCCTACTCGCTTCGATGCAGTGTTCGACAATTGCTGGTATGTATATTCCTTCTCCCTACAGATCTGGCCATTTACAGACCGAGATCGTGGACACACACGGACAGGCGGAAAACTGATAGGAACGACACCGGGCGCACTCAAATCACTTACTACATAGAACTGTGATCTGATGTGAAATCACTCCTGTTTCACCGACACGGCTGATCAAAGTCGCTCGAGTTGAACGCTGTTGAACACCGGATAGTAACTTGCGCTCAGTAGTCTGCTTAAATCAATTCTACCAGCTTACAGTGTTTGTCCCAGTGCGTTGTTTTTACCTTCCAAGCTCTCTGGTTTTTACGATACCCTAATAACTCATTGGTATGCCACACACAAAAAAGTCAAATTCCTCCCTAATATCAAGAGGCTCATTGCTCAGGAGCTTGCTCTGTAGACTGACTCGGAGCAGGACGATGGTTTACTAGTCTTACATATGCTGTCTCTCGAGGGAACACCGCAGTTCACCGCAATTCTTGCTGATTCGCATTAACAAATTATCATGATCCACAGAATAATCACTATGTAGAGGTGTTCGCCAATAATCTGCGTTAGATGCGGTGAAATGCACTGTCAGTGGAACCCAAGGAGAGGAAAGAAAAAGGGCAAGAAGGAGGTGGTGAGCCTAGATGTGGTCCTAGTGTGGTCGAGGCCTGTGAAGTTCAAAAAATTTTGGGTGAGGCCACTGAAGGTGCCATGTTCGAAGTTCCTCTTAGTGTGGGTACTATAACCTGTTTTCATTAGACGCTGAACGTTTGACTTCGGCGAGCGCTAGTTATTCAAAATTAGCGCCATCACCACCTTCCTGCGATGACCAAGTCAAAATCCGACGTCAAAGTACTCAAAGGGCAGGAAGGTAGGCTCCCAGAGCATCTTGAGTGACCCCTATGCCTTACTTCCCCCAAGCCGAAGACAAAGTTTTAGAATACGTTAAATGCGTTGAGCTCGTTTACTTACATCATTTCTTGTCAAGCGCACTAATGCGCATCTTTCATATCAGATGAATCGACCTTACGGTGCTGTAGATGTGGCTGCAAATCTGAAAGGCGCGGTTCCAAAGGCCACCACGCAGAAAAATATTATTGGCTTTAGCCGAAAAGGGAGAACTAGTGCAGAAGAACTTACGGCGCGTTCTTCTCGTGAATTTATAAGTAACTACAGCTGAATTTTTCCCTAGGAAAAACCACCTTCTTTGTTGCAAACCAAGCGAAGATCGCTAGCCTTGGACCTGAACAACTATCACTCTCGACGAAGAATTCAGGGAGCTGGACGAAGATAACAAAAATCTTGCGGCCAGATAAAATCAGCCACCAATGGTAGTCCTATATATCTCAAGCTCGACATTTCCAGTCTGTGACGGTTTTTATCTACTAGAACTCAACAAGGTCAAGAATACACCTTCAGATTTAGATCTAGAAGAACAAGTTACGTCTGTAGAGGATGCGGTATGCCTGGATCTTTGGACGCTGCGATCTTTTCTCAAAATAGGCACTATATCAGATTACCAAACGCGTCGTTCTACTCCAACTTTACGCTCCGGGGCACCGCCAATGTCGACCGCGGAAATTGCTCAAATCGATGCGGACTGGGTGAAGTGGAGGGCAGAATGGTTCAACGAAAGAAGATATTCAACTCGTCAGGCATATTTCCTCCAATCCCACCCGATCTGACTTTCTTACATCTATGTAGTCTCTGGCATCTTGCAACCGATGCTTTGTCCCCTCAGGATGCTCTGATACTGGCAGAAGACCTAGGAATTGAATTGGACACCCCTGAACACGCTGTTCTCGAACGAAGCCCTATATGCGCCAACATTAACAAGAATATCCTCAAAAGGAAGCGTTAGGCCGTGCATAGTATTAGGATTATTCGTTACTCTATCTTGGACTCTGCACTTTGAACCGCTCTGTAGACCCGACTCGATGTATCATCATCTGCTTTACCGTGTATCAACAGTCAAGTATTCAAGGTTTGCCCACACCCATGACCCGTCGGCTTGTATTTGTATATTTCTACTTATTGCTCGGCTTGTACTTGTTACTTATCTTCGTTTGAAACTTGTTGATCTCATGGAGCTGCTTCTCCCTCGTTCGCTGCCGTAAAGCGCTGGTGCCTTGATGTCGATGCCAAAGCTGACCTTACAACGAGTGCCAAATTTGGACAATAAACAGAGTATACCCTTGGGGTAACCTCGATTTGATTCACCAAGGCGACAGAGTAGATTGTTAGAAAAGCATTCCAGTATTCCCTTAATTCACGGTCCAGCGCCCACGAGAAGTTTTCCAGAAGTTGCAAAAAATGCCTAGAGTTAACTAGTAACCGTGAACTTGCTGTTTGTAGATGGAGACCGATTTTATAGTTCCATTGCTCTAGTATTGCTCTCCGTTTTTGCCGTTGAAGGTTCCTTGATGCGTCATCGATCAACACCATCTCGACTCAGTTAAAATCCCGAGGATAACAAGGTGAATTGTTACCTTTTGGTAGGTAAGTAAATGAAAAGTGGAGGGAAGCAAAGAAACCTTCAGCTTGAGCCAGAGCTTATCAGATTGGGACCAAGCAACGGCAAGACTACTTATCAGTGAGACTATACGGCATCGAGACTTGGCGAAAGCTGACAGAAGCTGACCCTGTCTACTTATGACTCTATATTATTTGAGTTGTCAATGATATGTATATCAGACGAAAAATCTTACGGATTCCGCCAAATATGAATAAGTACTCCTTTTATGTGGGAATGCTTTGGGAGAAAACGGAGGTCGTTGCTCTTTGGTTCAATGGAAAATTGGATGGTTCTGAAGGACTGATTAGATTTATAGACAGTGAAAACGCTCTGCGGACCGCATATAATCAGGTTGTAAGCTGTTGTAAAAAGACAGTTGCAATAAGTAAGTAACAGCTGACAGACAGACTAACGGCCTCGACAGCGGCCATCTGAGCTCAACAAATCCTCGTAAGTACGGCGAATGTCTCCACCAATGATTTTTTGTGCTGATTGAATAATTGCATATCTTGCTCAGGTGATGAATTTCGGACACGGGGGAATTAGAAAGAACCTGTTTGTCGGCCAGTAACAAGGATTGAAAAAGGAAGATTGAGCAAAGACTGACATTGGGGCGCTGAAGAAATCGAATGAATCGTGTTGCCATATTCAACGTCCCATGTTTGCATAAGTTTCACTGTTACTGTGCCCAATTTAGCATTAGTTGGATAACATTGGAGTTGTCCCGAACTGAGCCATCATTGAAGCAAGCCCTTCAATAGTACTTAATCATGCATCCCCAATAAGTCATTAAGCCAATATTAATGATCTCATACAGACGAAAACCATTCCACAGGATATCTCCAAATTCGATTGAACCTTTGAGCGCTAGTGTCCGAGAGGATAAAATCCCGGGGACTTAGAGTCGATGCAGCCCGAACTTACGCGTTTGAAGATCAAAATTCGCCATGAACAGATGGAGAACGTCCAAATTAAAGAGCCAATTTTAATAAGCTGGAGACTTTGCATACTTTTGACAGTATGTATCTACATAGTTCGACGCCACCATGTCTAGAAAAAGTATATCAGGAACATTGACTCGGAGACCGATGATTTACATGCTTTAAATTACTTATACTTAGCGCGCGAAAAAGAAGACTCGAGGGAGAACATCGAAATATCAGAGTTCTTTGTTTATTTGTATTGCTTGATAGATTTGTTCAAAGGTTACGATTGGCTAGCGCCAGTCCGAAGCCAATACCCGGCAAGAACAAGCTGAATGGGTATGCGGCAAACGATAAAGTTCAAAAGAGAGGTGGATATTTGGAACTTGGCTGAGACACATGTTCTGTTGTCAACATCGTGTCAACGCAACAGTCAAAACATAAAGACGATGAAACTAGTGATTGGCCATCTAGGGGGTTTCCGGTTTTCACGTATGGCGAGAGCCAAGAGAGAAATTAAGAGCTCAGCCAGAGACTGGGAATGAGGGGAAGAATGTTGGTCTCCGAATAGAAAATATCGAGGAAATGGCGTGGATATATGTGTGTGCAGTACACAAAGAAAGAAAGCTATGTTTCCGAACAAGATGGCAGTACTGAATCAAGTTCTCATGTGACAGACTTCGCTCAATTCGGTTAAGACTACAGAGCTTTTGGATCTTTCCTTTCTTTCTTTCATCTTCTTTGTTGTTCATTAGTTCCCTTGGCGCACTTGAGTCTTTGTCTGCATATTTCGTTGTATCCGCCGTTTGTTCAGGCTTCCAGTCTCACCTCGGCGGCGTCAACTTTGCTGGCCTCTCTTGTACTAAAACGTCCACAATTTCCTGGCCAAAACCAACAGAATGCCCGTTCCTTTACGGGCCAACGCGAGTCTTCGGGCAGAGGCCAAGTACAATGTTGTCACTGAATGTAGGCATTCCTGTTCTCTTGGTTTCTATCTATCGTTTGACCGACATTCTATTCCCGGCTCGTTTACATAGTCCCGAACTACGAATTGCACTCAGCTGCAGCTAACGGGAATCAAGGTCTCGTCGAGTATGCTTTGAACCGAGGTCAACCGGTCAATTCCGTGCTTGACGGTGTTTTACCCCTTCACGCGGCTTGTGCTGGCGGTCATGAACAGGTGGTCAAACTGTTGATTGACCATGGGGCAGATGTGAACGCCGCCAGGTGAGTTTCATTTAGTACTGTATCTGTCTATCGTTCATTTTTTGCATCCGTTGTGTGCCTGTAGGTTACCGCGACGATTTTCAAATGAAAAGAATCGAGATGCTTCTGCACCAATTGTTGGAACCACTGGCTCTACTCCTCTCCATTTTGCAGCTGCCCGTGGCAACAAAAATGTCATTGTCACATTACTGCTTCGAGGGGCGCATGCGGATCGTCGAGATAAACATGGAATGACTCCCGTTATGCTAGCCGAACAGTACGGCTGGCTAGAATGCGTTGAGGTTCTCAATAATTGGGTCAAGGACAAGGACCGAGACCTAAGAGAACGCAGTCAGTTGGATGAGGGGGCTTCGACTTCTGCTTCTACTGCAGTATATGCTTCCACTGGTAACGAAGATGACGTCAGGCCGAGCACAAGGAACATGAAGCATGTACAGGTCAAACGTTCAATTGATACGGCTCTCAACATGTTCAAGTCGGGTTCATCTTCCACCCCACAGTCGAAGCTAGCCATAAACTCTACATCTTCTACCAATAATCTGACCACTTTTTCGCCCTCTACTTCTCCAACCCGGACTCGCCATGATTTCTCATCCTCGCCATCAGTAGACGGACGGTTTAGTCCAAGTCCGAGTCCAGTTGAGCCCGGTTCTCGCCGACCGTCACTTCCGCACATCTTCCAAACGACCTCTAGTTCCCCGCAGATATCGCAACGCGCGCAAAAACCTGCCACGCTCACGAAGACGAGAAGTCCACGCAGACCTCGTTCCGCTGGCACCGATGCAGAACGCGAGCCTGAAGTTGATAACCATGGTGCAGTTGGCCAACCAGGTTCAGCAAAGAAGCTGGGAACTAAGTATTCCCTGTTGAATCTTTTCAAGAAGGGAAACGAAACTGGAGGTGTTCCACTCGAAAGAACTACATCGCATCAAAGTTCTACGTCCATCCATATGACTCCCCCTATTCAGAATTCTCCCAAGCAGGCCGTATCGACATTAACCGATACCGGTCCGCTTCCTGCAGTAGGATATAGATTCGGTGTGGCTCGCTCGCCTTCTCACACACGTACCTCGCCGTCAACGTCATCGTTACATCACCAGCAAGCCCATACTACACCTTCTCGTCCTTTGGCAGTTGATCTACACAATGCCATAGCGGCTCATCAACGAATTCCCAATCGTTCTCGTTCGTCGGAAGCTGTCGAACCACCAATGGGACTAGGAATCTCTTTTGACGAAGGTGACAGCGATATCTCTCAGAGTTCTGTGCATAGGCTCCCGGTTCGACGATTTCGACCTTCTGGCATCAATCATTCCCGCGATCGGTCAGGCTCTAACTCGAGTAATCGCAATGCTGCCATCTTTGATGATACAGTCATCATAGCTGGTGCACCAACCAACGGCAGTTCAGGGAATGTGTCCACGTCCGAAAGCGTCATGGGAGCATCGAGCAGAAATAATTCCCGACCTAGCATACTACGGGGACATAACAGGACTTCCTCATCGGGTCAGCAACGTGCATTGAGATTCGATTCCTCGGCCAGTGGAACCAGTTTGGTAGGACGCCGGGAAAGTGATGCGCAACCCCCGAAGATGGTCACTATACCTCTCCGGGGCTGTATAAGTGCTGGGTCACTTAATCGTTTTCGAGATGAGCGAAATGGATCTCCTAGACTTCAGCCAATGGCTCTTGATGGCGAAGATAGCCGCCAATGGATTGACCGTGTACCAGAATCAGCTCCTCCTAACATCGGTGATTTTGAAGTGAAAGCTGCAGAAGAACCCGAGTATGGTCAACCTATCCCATCTCTTACGGTGAAACCGCGTCTTGACATTCAGACGCGCAACCGGGGGTTGTCATTTACTTCCTCAGAATCATCTCTGTCTCCTGCTCTCTCACCAGACGAGGGATCAACGGCGACAAGTGCGCTGAACACTGAATTCCCTTTCAGTATTAACGCACCTCCTCCTATGGATGACCCGGATAACGTAGTGGCAGTTCAACTTCAAGTGTATCCGCCACAAATATCTCCCGTTGACTCTCGGTTGAGAGGCAATTCTGTCAGCAGCACAAGTACTGCCGATAGTGGGCTGAACCCAAGCTTGAGTGCCAGTACAACCAGTGGAAGTGGTACAAGTGGTGCAATACAGACGCCTATGGTCTCCCCCAATGGCGGTTCATACCTGAATCTGCCTGAATTTTCGAGGTCGAGAAATCATAGAGAAAAGGTTAGTGTGACCGAAATGCTACAGGACGACTATCGCGATGGGTTGGAAGCTGGCTCAGCGCATGGCATCGCTGTAGTCGGAATAAATGAACGTCGTTCACACACCGCGTTGAAACTTCTCGATGTGGATTTGATATCGTCGCATGCTCAGGCGGAGGCACTTGTGCAACGTACCCAACAGGATATTCTTTCTGCTCATGCTGTTGGGCAAAACTCAAGCATTAGTGACTCGATGCCGCTGAGCGCTAGGCTAGCTGCTTTGGGTGAAAGCTTGGAGCTGGAGAGGCGGCTGAGGGAGCAAAAACAACTGGAAGAACGTAAAGTCAGGGAAGCATCGGTGGATTTATCGGAAGACACCAGCTCAACAACACGGACTGAAGTCCTTCGTCAGTCTAGTCTTGATGACCTAACAGGATCTATTCCAGTCTCTACAGCTATTCGAAGACCTCATGCAAATAGCGAGGCCTCGCGTATCGGAGGCTCGACTGGTGAATCCTAATGTTTTTATGCTGTATTTTGTTTGCTTAACTGTCTTTCAGGCCCAGATATCTCGTCATTGGAACGAACGAAGCCCACTCACCAGCCTTCATTATCTGCGTCTCTGGTTGAAACCGCTTCGCCAGCGTTTGACTCAGATGCCGAAAGTCCCGCCATCCAGTCCAAATTCTTTGACAGACGTCCTCGCTCGCGAACACCTGACCCCGATAACGATCTGAGCCGCATCAGCTCTTTAGAAGCGTTCGACGCCGATACTGAGTTGGGACCTTCGTTGTATCGTGTTTCAACAGCGCCTAATTCTGGTCATTCCGCTCGCGATAAACGAGAACGAGAATTCGCTAGTAACACTAAATTAGCCCGGATGGGGTTTTCTCCGAACGAGATTGGGCGTGCACCGCCGAAACGCTTCGGACTCAAATCGTTGATGCAGTCGCTGAAGGGTAGCAAGTAAGCAACGTTAAATGATACCCGATTCGCTTTGTACTATCTTATCCTGCTTTGAACTGCATTGTTATCGCTTTCATTATTTCTATCTTGCTCTTTGTTCATTTGTATACTTCCACATTATTTTCCATGCTGTACCCTGTATGTATGTACATACCTGTATTTCCAACAGCTTTTTTGGTAACCCAATTGAAGATCATCTTGGTTGACAAGTGAAGTTTTAAGTCATTATTGTAGAGTGGTAAACACGTGGCGCTGCATGTTGTGGACCAGACCGAATCCTTGTTTTCCTCCCTCCATCCCCACCCGCCACGAAACTTTCTGTCGACCAGAATGAAACGTTCACAGTCTAGAGCTCCGTCACCGACACCAACAGCCTTCTCAGGTATCTCAAACTATCGTACAGATTCGTACCGGCCGATCAGCAAAAATGCTCCTCCTGTGCCTCAAATTGACTATCGCGCCGTATCCAAGATCCATTTCGAAGAACTGAACAAATATCTCGCCGCATACCTTGCCAGAGGTGCGCATTTTGTTCTTACCGTGACTCAAAGCTCAGTATTCCTCCATAGCTGCCCCCAATTCCCGCTCGACAGCAAGACAAAAGCTTACTCGACTTACCATCCAACAATTTCACGAATTATCAACTGATGTTTATGACGAACTTATTCGCAGAAAGAACGAAAGGGATGGCAAGTCAAGTATAAAGTTCAGAGGCAACTTTGATTCTTATTCTTCCTTTACGTCTCAGCAGTACCCTTTCTTCCGGTCAGAGAGGACTTTCATCCCAAACGTAATCAGGCTCGACAAAAGCTTGCGACGCTTCCGACTTCGAGATTTGAGGACCTTTCAAGCGATGTCTACTTTGAGTTGTCGAGACGATATCCAGAATTCAAGGAAGATGTGCGTCTGCTTTTATTGTTCAATTCACAATGATTCTGATTATTTTTTTTTCGCACGCAGCCGTTTCGCGACACTGCAGGTAGGAGCTCTGTAGGCTCCAATTATGATGACTATCCAGCCCCTGGTTATCCATCGACAACGCCTCCTCGTGCTACCAACAATTCGCGGACTTCTGGCCGGACCTCAGCTGACCGTCCTTCTGATAGCGGCTATGGTGGCAGCGTATCCAGTCGTCGACCATCCCAAGATCGCCGGCGTCCCAGTGAGGACTTGTATGGCGGAAGGATGAGCGATGACAGTTATGCTGGAAATTCTCGACGAAAGGGGTCGCAGGATACAACTACCAGGAGGTCAGAAGATAAGGAACGGGAATACAATCGAAGGCCTAGTGCTGCCAGCGTGAGTGGCAACAGTGATAGTACGATGACCGGTGCTCAGAGTACTATGGCAACTTCCGGAATGATTATTCCCAACACGAGTACTATGGAAGAAGAGTATATTGAGGTACCGTATGGACGAGATGCCCGAGAGAGTGGTAGCTCCATAAACGACGAGAGGGAACAAAGTCGCGACCGAGGCCCTGATTCGTTCTCACCAGGCTTTACTGATGACGAACCTGACAGCGCGAGCCAGTATCCTAGCCCATTGACTCCGAACAGTCCTGCTGTTGGTCTCAGTGGATTGAGCGCGAGGCTTCAGGCTGATGATGACGAGCCACCTTTCCGAGCAGAAGGCGACGACTTTTACGACAAGCCGTCTTTTGGACGAAATTCAGCCAATTCTGATCGATCCTACTCGAATCGAATGGGAGGGCGCGCCAGCGTCGCTGAAGACAATGAAAAGATGAAGCGGGATTACGAGTTTAGGATAGCGACCATGCAGACTCAGATTTCAAATCTACAGCGAGATCTTGGGGATTCGAGAAGGAACGAAACCAAGTTGGAAGACTCTGAGGCGAGAGTTCAACAATTGGAAGAGGAGCTTGCCACTGTACGACGGGTAGGTGAACAAGCTGTTACTGAAGTGATAATTGTGAAATAATGTTCACTTATAGAAAGCAGAAGAACAAAGTTCTGCAATGCGTGCATTGCAGAAGGAACTTGATGAACTTCGAGAGATACGACAGCGGGAAAAGGAACGAGAGACCCGGCGCGCTCGAGAAGATGAGGAGGAAAACCAGATCTTACGTGACAGACTAGAACGCCTCGAGGAGGAAAGGGCTAATTCACGAGGCAGCGGGGTAAGTTTTTATCCCTACTTTTTCTTTGCTACTATCGTTGACATTTTTCTTCAGGCTGACGTAGAAGTAGTTGAGCAGCTCCGAGCCGATATGCAGAACCTTCTCGTTGAAGTTGGTGACCTATCTCGACGCAATGATGAACTTATGACGGCCAAAGATTCAGACCTCGTCGTAATACGAGATCTGGACAATCAGCTCAAAGAGTACAAACGCAAGTACGAACAGGCTAAAACCGAACTACGGAGTGTCAAAGGTACGAGTACATTATCCAGTCTTCTTTTTCAGTCCGCTCAAGGACAACTACAGCTACATCTCAATTGTTCTTGCAAGCACCAAAGATCGACAAACTTGAAGACCAATTACCTGTCAGCCCCGATGGTGGTGTTCTCGATATCCATGTCACCGCTTTCCTCTCTGCAGTTGATGGCCTTTTGACTGCAGGCCGTTCAAATGCACCTACGAGAGTCCTCTCTCCCATGAAATCTGTCGTCAATGCCGTTACGAATATAATCGATGACGTTCGGACCTACGAGAGACGGTCCTCACGTTCGGACGTTGACATGGATGCACTGCGCTTATTGCGCGAGCGAGCTGAAGCTACTCTCAGCAACCTCGTCACCGCTTCCAAAACTCACGCCACGAGTTCGGGAATGTCTCCTGTCAGTCTACTGGATGCTGCAGCCAGTCATGTAGCTGCCACGGTCACCGACATTGGCAAGATGATCTTTATTCGCAAGGCAACCAAATCAGAGCAAGAACAGTTCACCTCCTCCACTTACTCTCCGAGTGTATCAGCCACGAATGGGTTTTCGCCAAGCCTCCGCTCCGTTAACGAGAAGGATCATCAACGCAAGGGCAGCTCTGCCTCCTCTGTGTTTGGCAATGGTTCGCGGTATGATAATCCGTCGATGTATCCACCAGGTCGTTCCTCTGATGAATACGCTCGCCGGACTCCGTCTGATATTTCCAGCTCCGAGAAGACTAACTCTCCGCCCCCAATATTTGACCAACCACCGAACACGAGTGGCAGCGATGGCGAGGATAACTGGGCTGAGCTCAAGGTGGGATAGTTGGCTGCTCTTCCTGAGATGCTCACTAATGTGTGTACAGCCTTACCTGGAGGCTCAAACTGAGTCCATTGTCTACGCCATTCAGAGTGTCCTATCCGGAGTTCGGAGCCCGACACCGTCTCCAACGCTCAACGAGAATGTGACACAAATCATAACAATTGTATCCAGTATCGTCGCTGTCTGCAAGGATAACTTTCCACCCACTTCTGCTGCGCAGGGCAATGAGATCTTACGAGAGCTCAGTGACCATGCAAACAAACTCAGCGAGATGCAGGCACTACCTGACGTCACCAAGGAATCACGTCAGGTCATGGCAAAGTCGAGTTTTGCTATCGCAAATGCGATGAAAGGACTGATGAAACTCGAGTGAGTCGGTTGCGCTCGATATTATACTAGCTGTTGTCTCGTAGCCCATCAGTAAAACATGAGTGGACTGGAAGCCACTTTCCGGTACTGTACAGCGCTAGTAGCTGCTGGAAATGGAATTGTATAGTGCCGGACAATAGCTCCAGCTCACTAACGTTTTGCTGATTAGTATATGTATGCCTTTGCCTTTCTGTGTACTTTGTCCTACGCTTTCTGTTTCGTCGTTACTCTACTTGCAATCTGCATCTCTGCTTTGTGGAACACTTACTATGCATTCCGTATTTAGATGTTCCTAATTCTAATCTTATAGTTTTTTAGGATTTTTTAAGTTTTTTTACATCTGTGCCACACATGGCCAGTTGTCCTCAATGGCAATGCAGCCATCCTGTTTAAATCTTCATCCTCTGCTCGACAAGTGCAAGTATCAGTTAGGCTTGGACTTCCGCTGACTCGTATGGCGAGTGTGTTTCAAGTCAGCTTTAATCACTCTTGGTGCAATTCGCAGTATGTATTCTCTAACGCTGTAAGTTTTGAGTCTTCCCTACAAGTCATCGCCAAATTTTGCTGGTATCTGGCCTTCTACTCAGCAGATTGTTTGATCTTTCGCAGCATGTGCTTCAGTAAACACCGTCAAGTTTAACAGATGTCTGGAAAAGTATCTACATCGATACACAGATCTTCGAAATCCCCAAGGTGCTGAGAAGATCTCAGTAGATAACTGGTCTATCAATATGGCAACGAACATCGTTCTTGGAAAAGCGCATGAATAATTTTGGTTAGGCCGTTACTTACACGCTGTTTGAATACTGTTGTCGTATCTCCTCTCCCTCCAGTCTGATGCTCCAAAACGCCGATATAACGGCTGCCTAAACACAAATGCAAGGTGTTTCTTCCAATTCAAAATTACGCCAGGATTGCATCTGCCAGCTATCTGGGTTTCGAGACACCGCAGAATATCCGGCAAGCTCTTGGATAATTTGTGTACTGAAAGGAGTGTATCACATCAGACATTTACAATGAAGTTCAAAGGAGCATATTGGAACAAAGGAATGGATAAGGCGGTCAAAGAAACAAAGGGATCGCATGAGTTGTTCGAGTTTACCTTGTTTTCTGGCTATGGGGGACATGACTTGGATTCACAAAAAGCATTATAATTGATTTCAATACATCTCCTTCAACCATCCTCATGATGTTGTGTATACAATAATTCTATCAAGATCTCCAGCAAAACTAGTCTCACCACTGGCAAACACAAGTGTGTTGGCACACTCTTCAAGTTCACTTTGACCGGAACCGACTGGATAACATGACCACCACCAGAGCTAGGTTGTTGTACCACCACATTTGGTGCTCCGTTCACTGACAGCGTGGTGTTTTCCAAGTAGAATCACCTGAAAAGGCGTGAGTAAATGGAACACCCTTTAGCATCCAAACAGCATACCATTGGCATAGTAAGCGCCACCCATT
>JADNRY010000952.1:0-20789 GCA_015501585.1 Rhodocollybia butyracea | reverse complement strand
CTCAGAATCACGTCGATTACTCGCAAAACAAAAAGTACATTATCCAAGCTGTAACATATTTGACAATGAGCGTCCTTCCCATTCTTTTCCGTTATTTCGCTCGCGCTCCCAATCTTTCAACGCTGCTTCATCCCAAATCTTATCTTCAATATCACCAGGCTGCCTCATGAATTGTTGACCTTGTATCTCCGGAGGTAGGAAAGTGTTGTGAACAGGATGTGCAAAACTTGGGTTGTACTTGTAACCCACGGCATAACCCAAGTCTTTCATCAATGATGTCGGAGCATTTCGCACGGCTAACGGTACTGGGAGAGTCAGATCCCTCTTTGCGGCTTTTTCTGCGCGATTGTAAGCCTCTGCAATAAGCACTCAATCAAACGTACACGCGAGACTATTTTGTGAAATACCGTAGGATCGAGTTGACTTGGGTGCTTCTGAGAGGTAGGCCACGAGGTGCGCTAGATTTATACGACACTCCGGCATACCAATAAGTTGGCAAGCCTGAAGAGTTGACATTGCCTATAAGTATTGTTCAGCTACTCATATAGGCCCACTGCCTGTAGACTTACCAGTGGTAAAGCATGGTTATCCGCCAATCCAATATCCTCACTCGCACATACGACCATTCTTCGAGCAACGTACAGCGGATCCTCACCAGCACTCAGCATACGGGCGAGCCAATACATCGCAGCATCGACGTCGCTTCCGCGAACACTCTTGTGAAGAGCCGAGATCATGTCGTATCTGCTATCGCCACTTCGATCAAAAGAAGCCGATACAGACCGTCGAAGGTTATCAATTAACTTGTCTTCAGAGGTAGTTTGAGGAGCAGATAAAACCACGTCTAGGAGAGACAGTGCTGTGCGTGCGTCACCGGTGGAAAGGGATGTTAAGGAAGTTAGCACTCTTGGGGTGAAATGAGGGTAAGCTGGGAGGAGAGTAGAAGAGCTGAAAGAGCCCTCATCGGAGTTTGAGTATGCTGGTGAAGATGATAAAGTTTGAGAGGATGCAGGTGTGGAACGTTGTGGACTAGAGGATATAATGTCTTGTGAAGGGGATTCAGCTTCAACAACTGTAAGAGAAAGCGGAAGCCTGTTGATTGCTCTTCTAACGATTTCTTCAATATCCGCATCCGACAAACGTTCCAATCCAAAAACTCTGCAACGACTGAGGAGAGCCCCAGTTAGCTTGAATGATGGATTTTCTGTTGTAGCTCCGATGAGCTGCAAGTCCCAGTCAATCAAAAGGTAAAATTCTGCTCGTTGAACTAACCTGGATGTGACCTTTGTTCTAGATATGGGAGAAAAATGTCCTAATGAAGACACCTGGTATGAGCGAAGCTACTACGAGTTAATTTAACTACCTGCTGAGATTTGTTGAATCGATGAACTTCATCAAGAAAAAGAATCGTTTTCCTAAATAGCATCAACTTTTGAAAGATAAAAAATCAAAAGGACATTATACATACCTTCCCGTTAACTGCAAACGCGTTCTTAGCTGCCTCAAAAATCGGCCTTAACTTCGTTTTATACCAACTATGGTCGCCTGAGTTCTTTAAATATAGAGTCAGTCTGTTTCGCAACCAGCCTAGCTAAAGTCGTTTCCCACAACTGTTGTCTGACAGATGAGCACAAGTTATACATACGAGTAGAGGAGAGATGCTACCCAGAGGCCCAGAATATTACACTACCCATCAATCCACTGGTAATAGAGTTCATGAGAGCTGACCCTGGTTGGGTTAGGTGAGGTTGCCAACAAATTCAGCTAGTAGACTTGGTCGAAGTCTTTCAGCGAGTGGTGCTGCTTGAGCCACATTTGTGGAAATCTTCTGACGTTTCGAGGGACTGGGTGTATTTATGAGTTGAAAAGAGTCCATCGCGCCTCTCTTTTGAACAGAGGAGGTCGGTGTCAACAAGTCTGACCGTTCTAATTCACTTATTCTTCTTGAAGAAGGATGAATGCCTGTGCTCTTCGTTGATATAGCAGGGAATTATGAGGTTTTGAAGTCGGTTTCGAGGCTGCGGAGCTTGAGCCCGACCCGGAGAGAGGTTCCATATTTGAGCACCCAGTATCAAGGTGTACAATTATTATCCGCTCTGGCATTGCTTTGAGAGCATATTGGACTGGACGGTATAAGCTACCGACTTGGACCAAAAGACTATAAAGCCACCATTGTACAACTGTGATGATGTTTTCAGCAAGGTGAGCATTTTCTGCAAAGACTCATGTTTCAAAAGTATAGATCTTGCTGGCTCTGAGCTCATTCTGGACGCGAAAGGGTAACGAGGGGTGTCACAGCGTGACAAGACGCGAAAATCACGTTTCTGGTTTTGCTTCTTACCCTCATCACAGAAATCACTGCCTCCAAAAAATTAGAATGGTAGAGGCTCTCTATGCTCAGTGTGCAGAAGTGCTTGCGTTGGCGCAGTCAATGAAGATGATCTTGCTGCCTTTTACTTGATCCAGAGACAGGATTTGCTCCGAAATTCAGACGCTTTGTCGAGACCAGTGTGTACAATCTTGTCTTGATTCATCGACTATACTAAGCAACGGACTAGGATTGAAGAACTCGAAGGTGCTTCTAGTTTTGAGAACGTATCTGAAGAGATAGAGCTTCTACGGCTGGAGGAAAACACTTGGGCGTTTTACAAGCCGTCATGCCGTTAGTATATCGCTCTTCGTTGTACCTATTCTGAACACACATTTCAAGATAGAGCTCGTAAAACAGAGTCTTCTGTTGTTTGAATATGCACAGGATCTTCTTCAGCAGAATCCGTACACTTCGACTTCTACTATCGCTCAAGCCATTTTAAACGCGTCTCCAGTTTTAACCGAGTTGATCGTAGTCCGAGAATGGCTACAAGAAACTGACCGCCTCCGATGCAGCCCGAGGCCACAACTGGTTACTGGAAATTCACAAAACATAATATTATGCAGACGTTACGGACAGGATCAAATGCCCGAGCTGGATATGTCAAGGAAATGGATCCAGACGCAGTTAATCGTGGTGAAGGAAGAAGCCTGGCTACCGATGATTTGGTACGAACTTTATTTATTGGTGTTCGTGGCGATTCATTTTCTTTAGAGTTATGAAAAAGGTCTCGTACAAGCCTTGTATGGATATATTCGAGCTGGTAGACTCGATGATGCCATTGCACTGTGCAAGAGAGCGCACCAGCCCTGGCAGCGGCAAGTATCCGAGGTTCTCTTCTGCTTCACTGGAAAAGCTATCGGTGAGATCCGTTGTTTATATCGAGATCAGTATTCTTATAGCCCCTCAGCCAATGAGCATGATGAAGGCGACATGCAAGAAGACATCGAGGCTTGGACTGGTAATCCAAATCGCAAACTGTGGAAGTCGACTTGTATTCGTGCGGCTCTTAATGCATGTTACTGCCTTTAGTTTCCCAGCATGGAACACTGACAAATTTCCAGACTAATCTTGCAGATTACGAACGTGTGTTATACGCTGCTCTAGCACCTTCTCCACAGACATCCCTCATCTTAAAATCTGCTTGTCGAACATGGGAAGACCATCTATGGGCGCAAATCAGTATCATGTGCGAAGAGAAGCAAGCAATGGAGATGTCGCGGTTAGGTGGTTGTTTTTGGGATGGCGGTATGTCTGCAGTTGAGAAGGGTGTTCGATCAGTATCACAGGAAACGATGGAAAATGAAGAGGAGGAATGGGAGGAAGAGGTCAGAGGCACCTTGGATGGTCTCAAAAGTGTACATGTCGAGGAAGGGTGAATTTCGTCATCTTTATTTGATCTGGATGTTCACCTGGGTGTTCAATGTTACTAGGTCTCCGGCAGATCATCCGTTCCATTTTTCACAGCTAAACATTATTCAAGATCGAACAGGATTTTTGCTCGAAGTGTTTGCAGAAGGCTACAGAACCAGTCACACCAAATGTCTGAGTACGTTCCTTCATTAGTTGACTTCGAGCTTTGTTTTGCTGACAACGATGATACTTAGATATGCACCAATGTGCCGTTTCTTCGCTCATCTTTGTCTGTTTCTGAAGATGATTGACGTTCCTGTCCCCCCAACGCTGCTGTGGTCATCCTTGAGGCTACTTGCAGGTACTGGAGGTCAGTTGATGCAGAAATAAGCCACTCCTATCATTCTAACCATCTTCGCAGGGAGCAGGCCAGCGCGACCTAATCGCAATGTATGCGGGGCATTGGGAGAAAATGCTGTCGGCAGATATGCGTTATTCCTGGTATCACTTGAGCTTTCCGCTGACGTGTCCGAGAGGCGACTGGCCCTAACTCGAGCTAGAGAACAGGGTCTTGACGTGGATAGTGTTGCAGCAGTGGCCGCAGAGATGACTATGAACAAGGCGCTCGAGGTATGTGATGATTTCATATAAATATTGAATGACCTATCTATATCTCGCACAGCTCCTACCTGCGTTACGAGGCCCATTACCATCTATGACTGCTCTGCAGCCGCCGCCAAGTGATATAGAACATCTGTTTTTACGATCAATTGAGTGGACGACTTTCTCTGAAGCTACCTACGACAGGGCTTTGGAGCAAGCAAACCATATTTTCCGGTATTTCTTGGGTCAGTTCAACTTGAACTTTTTTCGAGGTTTTTCTAAATACATCTAGTGCAGCTACCGGACGTGTACAGCTAGCTCAGCAGTTACTGAACATGTTACCTATCGAACTCGCGTCTATCGGTGAGTCGGAAGAGCAAGCAACAGAGTATCTGCACTATAGGCAGTTCTTTTCGATCTGGGAGACATTAGAACGCATTGTTGAATGCCAGGCACTTGAAGTGTCGAATATGAACGAGATACTCGAAATGCCTGGCTTCGGGACTACAAGGTTAGCATTCGATGTACGGTATGAATTTTTTCTAATCTGGTTGTTCAGCTTCTCCTCGACCAAGGCATGAACAGATTGTCAAATTACTTACATCCGAATGGCTTGTCAGTGATGTGGACGCTACCGTGGTCGGTTCACTCGTTGTTATGGTAGTAACATAGCTCGATCTCTATTCCCTCTAGGTGATGCACGACGTCGTGCTCTTATTCGAATTCGCCAAATCTATATCCCGAACTGGTGATACGGCTACACTTTACATTGTTCAACTCTAGACATCGGTTCCCCGAGTACGTCGATTCACTTATATCTACCATCACCGCAAACGATTTCTTTCTAGGAATCTTAAAGTATCGTTACTATTGGTGAATATTGTCGCGGACTCCCGGTATAAGCTGTACGAAGACTTCTTTAGCGATAGCGGAGCTAGGTTGGATGATTATCTTGGTGCTGTGAGGCAAGCCGTCTTGGGTGGGCTAGAAGGAGGAGGATCAGATCCATTTCGCATCCTTGCTTGATTATTTTAGTTAGATATACGATAGTTTTATTCTGTCGACGAGCCCGTCAATTTATTAGGCTGAAGAACACGATGCCTGGCGCTTCTTACTCTTACACGCACATGTGACTTTAGTGGACAAACTCGACTTGAACTCGTTCCTCATGTTGCATGTCCAGCGAATTCCCGACGACGCGAATAAACCGATTTCTCAGGCCTTTGCGCAATAGATGTGCATCGCTCGCGTCTTTTGTTGTCCGGCCAACTATGCCGTCAGCAACCTATGCCAGCACAAACGTTTTCACCAAATCAGTCCCGCCATTATGCATCATACCCTCTCCAAACAGTGCCACTCGCTTAGATTCGCCAAGCTACGAGTTGTCCCAAAAAATCTACGCCGTTTGTCATGTTTTTAAAGATATCGTAGAGAAGACAGAAGAGATTCGGGCACAATCTGAAGGGAAACGTTTGCCGAGGATTCCGAGTTTATCTATGCTCTGCTCCCTTGTCATTGGAACATACGCGGACCCGGAAATTGAAGAAGATGCGACTCGCTTGGAGGAAGAACAATCCGTTCATATGGTAGAAGCATTGTACGATGGAATCCCCGCCTGTATCGAGGGTATGATTGTTTTATGCTCCGTACGCTTATAATTGCTTACTGTGGATTGTAGCTGGACTTTGGTCTCGCATGCCATGACCATTATCCTTTCCGAGTGTCCTCTCAGTCCAACACTCCTAAAAAATCTTCTAGATATCACTCTCAACCACGACCTACCGTATTACTCGAAATTCTGCTCTGTCACCTACTATCCGTTGCGCTTTCCCTCCTACTCCAAATCGGTCACCTCCAATTTGTCACCCTGCCCATTCCAACTTTCTTCTCGAATTGTTGAGTCGATGGGAGCAGAACAACAATCCCTCTTACACTTTCTTCCATCTATTCAATGAGGTTATGGCGATGGGTAATTACGACGCTTGGGTATGCAAAGCCACTACTAAACTACTACTCCATGACTGTCGTAAAGACCCTTTGCGGCTCGCATCAGTGTCTTCCAATCTTGTCAGGTTCATATCACAACCCAATCTCCATCTCCCGTCGAGATCGCTCAGTGTCAGTATAATACCTCAAGTGTCTCCCTCCAGTGCTTTGCGACGGTTACTGCGAATGTGGTTGGAACGCGTACTGCATTTTTGCTATTACCCATCGGGGTTATAGACTACTTTGGTTTCTGCGAGTTTCTTCAGATCTGTATGCAATGCTGGCAGGGGCTCAGTTCATTTGGCAATATACCTGACCAGGATGTCGTGTCTGCAATTATCTGTATAGCGACATTGTTTCTGTCACGGAAAATGGAGATTAGCAGTGACCTCCTGGTTCTGGTACTGTCCCAGGACCTTAACTCTACAAGCACTACGTTTGCCCCTTTGATCTCGCAGACCTTTGCCTCGTTCACCGTGCTTTCAGAATGCTCCCAACGAATAGAAACATACGCATCTTCATTGGTTGAATGTGGTCTTGTCCAATTAGAAGCCTCGCTATGGGCTTCCGCACTCAGAGAAGTAGAAAATTTTGACCCCCTTCTTCAGCGTTACAGCAAAGGTGCATTGTACGAATATCGCGGGCTCCTAATCGATCGTGTCGAAGACGCGGAATACAGATGTTACGGCTCTCGAAACGATGGTCTTACGGAAATAATCAACTCGCCGCAGACCATGCAACAACGTAGTGGTTGTGATTGGGAGGCACCCCAAAGAAAGCGTCGTTTCTCTGACAAGAATCCCACCTTGACGTGTTATACTAGGACGTATACTCTGGATTTCAGCTCACATCTAGACGGAGACCAGCTCAAAAAGCGACCACGACTGATACCCCGGGTATCCTCATTTACATCTCTTCTGTCGAATGCGTTGTCCAATCGAATTGTTCTGCACAAGGAAAATAGACAAACAGACCCAGACGAAGAGGATGACAGTTCTCTGCATGAAACAGACGTGGTCTTTCCTTCATCTGACGACTGTCTAGATCTCCTTGCCTATGGTTCTTCGTCGCCTACTCGTTCTTGATCTTTGAATGTACTGCATTTCGATATATTGTTATCACTGTAGCATATCTTGTATAAATTTGGCAATAGGCCGTTCTCCTTGCCTCCTTCCGGGTCAATTCTGCGGTGAATTTACCTGACCACTCAAGATGACAGATAGATGAGAGGATACTGGCAGTGTATCTTACTAATTACCAGTATTTGCCTGGAAAATATCAATTTGGATTCAGGATGGTGTAAGAAAGAGGATTCTATTCATCGTGGCGCTAAACCGGCTAAACGTAAGTTTGTGTTAGGCGCCCGCCTAAATATCAACTTGCCTTGTTTGGTAATACTCTTTCCTGCTCTCCCGCGTTCCCTCTTCTCCTTGCTCGGCTGCTTTATATATTCGACCAACTGCAAGTATTTTCTAAGCTGTTGTTCTACAAGCTAACAAAATTCACAGTTTCTGTCAGCCCACACTCATTTTCATCCGTTCATGACCGCTCCCACTCAGCAATTGCCTCCGTGGCTCTCTGCTACGACCTCGTTGTTGCGGTCAGACAGAAACCAGTTTAGTCTTTGAACCTCTAACATATTTCGGCCCATCCGTTGAGTCTCTTTTCGAATAGTCCAGGCTATGAAGTCTTTGTTATCCCGGCTAATAAACTCACAGATTCCACTTGGGTCATTTATTCACGTTTGGCGGCTCGACTTCGCCTGTTTCGACATCAACAACCGCGACACCTACCACCTCAAGTATATCCGCGACACCTTCTTCCTCTTCTTCTCTCACCTCCACTTCTCTTACCTCTTTTACATCGGCATCAACATCATTATCATTGTCTTCACAGTCTGCATCATCTGCAACACCCTCTGCTACGGGCCCTGTCACTCAAAGCCAAAAGGGTCTAGAGAGAGGTCAACTCATTGCTGTTATCATTGCTAGCATCCTTGGATTTATATTTCTGTTTGTGCTTGCGTTGTTCCTGTATCTGTGGTGGAACGCACGGCGAAACCGTCGTCGTGCCAATGGAAATACTCGGTTCATGACGGTGGCACCGGCGGACGAAGATGAATACTACATTGTACCTCCTGGCGGAGTCTCTCCAGGGGAAGGTTCTCCTCGTGTTAGTGGCGAAGAAGCCGATCCATTCCTTCAGCGTCAATCGGAAATGCAGCAGACAGCGGGTCCTAGCACTACTATGCGACAGCCTACTTCCGTTGATAATAGTGTCTCCTCATCCGGTAAAACTTCGTCAAATTCCGCTTCGTCAGGTTATGGCACGCTTGCTCCAAAACCCTAGCCTGGGAGTGTTTGTTCCCCAGTTCGATGAAAGACGTGGAAACATCCTATCCCCGGAAGAACTTCGTCAATTCGATGATGTGCCTCGTCCCCGCTTATCGACTGTAGGCGAACAAGGCGAACTCGTACCACTCACCACTCCTCCTCGACTTGTTGATGCCCCTCGTAGTCAGGCTCACACTCACACTGGCTTGTCTCCTAAGCCATCGCTGATATCACAAGCCAGTGATGCTGGAGAGGTGACATTACTTACAGCGCGACGCGTTCGAGCAGAAGACCTCGGTCCCAGACCCGTTCCTCTTTCTCCAGGTGCTGAATCCAGTCGCAGAAGAGAGAGTGGGGCTTGGAGAGGTTTGGGTCTTGCTGGGTTAGCCGCTTTGGGCCGATCAAGTTGGTTCCAAAATATCACTGGCAGCTCATCGTCCCGGCGAAACTCCCAAGCCATAGCTCCAATTCACATTCACACCACAGGCCTGACCGATAATGATGTTGAAGCTGGTCGAGCTCTACTTGGTAGCGGATTAGGGTCACCTCTCGACATGTCTGAAGCCCCAAGTCCCCGTTTCCGTGGTCAGTTGGGACTTGGTGTTGGCTACGGGGGAGACCGGCCTGTTTCTGGTGTCAGTGCGAATAGCCGAACGTCGACAATTTATCATGATGCACACTCGTCTCTACCGGGCACGCCGCAAATATTACCTCCTCCTCGCGCATTGGCCAATTCTAGCTCAGCGGAACTTGGATATTGGCCCCCACTGGGTGCAGAAACGGCTTCCGGTACAATCGCAGCGCAAGGGCGTTCTCAACAAGGTCGAACTGGAACCCAATCTACATCGACTAGTACCGCTAGTCCAACTGCAGCAGACGTCCTAGATATGCCAGCCCCTCGAGGCATATCTCCATTCGTCTCGTCTAAATCTTTACGTGAAGGAACAACGAGCAGCCAAGGTAGCGATGGGAAAGCAGAATTTCCTTATCCTCCCGGTCTTACTAGTTTCTCGACGCCCGGTGTGTGGAATGAAACAAACGGAACCACACCCAGCCCAGGTTCATTTGCTGCTACTGTGCTTCTTCCTTCTTCAGGGGACTCTGGGATCGGTATTGATGTGCTAGAAGAGGAGCCCCCTAGCCCTGGTGATAGTTGGAGATCCCTAGCAGGTGGTCCAAGTGGTCCTCGTCGGACAACTTTTGGTTTGGTATGCTTATTTTGATATTTAGCATTCACACATAAAACTAACTCGTTACCAGCCCCAGTTTGTCAATGCTCCGACATTTAACTCTGAGCAGGGATCTCTCCACTCAATGCGCTCACATCTCAGTCCGCGTTCCACTGGATCGGCATCGGCTTCACGACGTGAACAGTCGGGTTCCTCTGGATCGGCATCTTCCCGTCCTTCTGCTCGTTCTACTGGAGCCCGTTCCATTTTTTCTAGTACTGACGCGAGTGGATCGCTAGCTCACTCTGGTAGCATCTCATCCGATGAACGTCGGAAGCACAGGTTCCAACCTTCACTGTCTCCTGCTCTTTCTGCCTTTGGCCATGTCGGTTCAACTTCTGGACATAGCCTTCAACCTTCCTATCCTGGTAGCCCTTTCATAGCAGAAGATGCAGACAAAGATATCAGTGTGACAATACCGACATCCATTCCCGAAGCTCCCACCGTTGGTGATTCTTCTGGAGATAGAAGTCAAACATCACCTCGCAGTCCAAGAATTCCCCTTTCTGCAGTTCCTTGGGCTGGTGGTTTAGATGATGCCTGGTCACCTTCATAACCTTTAATCACGATATAATGCCCCATTGATGAAGACTTTGTCCAATTATGACCTCGATTGCTTGCTTCATTTTTTGATGACCAATCATTGCGATACCTCCTATCTACCTCCTATCTACCTCCTCTACCTCCATCTACTCACTCAAAACTTCATGACTATCACATTGGCTTTGATGACACGACATTTTATTAGTATGTATGTCGACTGTTTGTTTTCGTTTCAGTTACAACAATCCAGTGCAAACTCTTCTGTGTATCCTTAGACCCTCCCAATCTGCCATTTTCTCTGCTTATGTTGTACCGGTCGTTATGATGTTCATGGCAGTCCATGTTTTAATTGTGAACAGTTACTTTCAACGAGAAAGGAAAAACAACTACGGGTAAACCAGCAGGTTCCTTCTAGCCGACTTGAACTTAGCTTCTGCGCTCTACCAACTCAGCTAAGAAGGACTACAATATCCTCCGAATTTTTCGATAAACATTCATATCCATCCTGGCAAGACCAAACCTGAATATGCCAGAATAGGCTTATAGAATATGTAGAGCTCTATGAATTAAACATGTCAAATGAGGCTGATGATACTTTTTAACCCTCTTCCGTTCACTAGCAGTGGGCCAGTGCTATTGCGTGGCGGTTACTCGGGCAGAAGGGAAGGTGGAGCTGTATAGTACATGATTTACAGTAATATAAAGTTTCAGAGTTGAATTGATATGATAATTATTTATTCTGGAAATAATTCCCTTTCGGCCTTTGTCCAATGGATGCAGCCAATCAATCATATGATCATATCCGTGCTCTTCAAATGTGGAGGTTAAAGCCACCATGAAACAGTGTCCAGCGTTGTCTAGCAGCAGTGTCAGAGTGTAGTAGCCTGTGAGTTGGGCTAGGGCGCTAAGGCGGACCGCAGAGTGATTTGGATGCACACCCAAATACTCTGCTAGCTACTTATCCGACACTGCAAGTATAAACCCATCTGGATTGCACGGACTATATAGATATGTAATACAAAGAATAGGCAACAGTAAATAAGGAGCGTCGAGCAACGTAAAGAGGGAAGGGAGAGGATGGGAGCTGAAGAGAGAGTCAGACCTAAGTCTGTTTTATTGTGCACTTGCTGTTGCGACGACTCGGGTGGAAGCGGGAACGAAGTGTATCGCACCGCACTTCGCTTCCCGCTCCGCTGGACGTTGATGCCGTGATTTGTCACCCCGGCATCTCACACATTCCAGCGTCGTCTAGCAGCAGTGTCAGAGTGTAGTAGCCTGTGAGTTGGGCTAGGGCGCTAAGGTGGACCGCAGAGTGATTTGGATGCACACCCAGCCAAGGGCCACTTGTGGCCAAACCGCAAGCTAATCCAATGCGACGCGACGCCCAACCCAACACAAGTGGCTACTAACGTGCTACGCCCGATAGGTGATGTGACATGACATTCTCAAAGGAACGCACATAGAGCTCATATGCCAGGGAACGCCAATGGCCTGCAATGCGAACAACCTCTGGAGCCATGCCCTGACCCAGCAGGTATGATGCACCTCCAATCCTGAATGAGTGACCAAAGGAGTTCCCCCACCCTAGAGAGCCAAGAATGCTGTTGATTCTTGTCAGAGCCACATCCCTTGTAAGAGGGCGCACATCTCCTTTTCCATCCCTCCAAGAAAACAAAGGGCTGCTGGAGCTAGCTGGGCAAACCTGAGCGAGGTTATCCAAGGCCACCTTGGCACAGGTATCGCCACCCGTGGAAATGTATACTGACTGGCCCTTGCCCGGATCCGCTGTCTTTGCGCGAGGTAGATCCAACCTGATATATGGCTTGCCCAAGGAATCTGTTAACATGTGTGCGTTTGACCGAGTTAAATGATTAGCGGGTGAGAACACGGACCTAGAGCGCACAGTGACCTCACCAAATCGCATAAGACCCCAAAAGGCGCAACAGCAGGCGGCCCAGACACAGGCATCAAAGGAGTTTGTAAGGTCCAAGGAAAGATGCAGAGCTCTCATCATCATGATGGTGATCGGTGGCCTAGGGGGCCTAGAGCGACGGGAGCCTTGCAGTTTTGCCAGACCACGCAGAGAAAACCTTATCCGCTCTGCATCCGTCTCTGACAGTGGGGGAGGCCAACCCTGGGCTATGTGCCATGCCCAAATCCCAGACAAATATTTCCCCACCGTGTCTGTTGCCACCGTCTCCCAAGGCACATGAGATGGGAAACCTGGGTCAAGCGGGTCGGGGTCAGCGGCTGCCCACAAGGCAAATGAGTGCAACAACAAAGGTGAGGCCGGCAGCCAATCCGATTCTGGGACAGAGAAGATATCGTAGAATATGTGCAGCTTCCGAAGAGCAGAGCCGACACCACTTGTGTCGTTCAGTGAGCTCCGCAATGCCAAATCCAGTAGGTGACGCAGTAGTGGCATGTCCAGTACTGGCGAAGGCGAGGTGTGGATGCCCTGCCACTTAAACATCTGCTCCGCTGCTGGGCAGTTAGGCCGAAGTGGCGAGGGGCGAGGGGCAAGCTGGCTAATAACCTCCACCGCACATGCCGCGGAGATGTCGACCGCAGGCATGATGCGTGTCGCACGGGCCGCAGGGAAAACCACTATACTGGCACCAGCTTCAGCTGGAGATGTGACGGCAGATCAAAAACCATGCGAGATGAGACCCCTGGGAATCTCTGGTGAAAACCGCTGATATCCCCCCGGGACAGGGCATCTGAAATGTTTTCCCCTGATGCAACGTATTCTGGGGCAAGTAAAAGCTCGTCATGGGCTAGAATGGAGTAGATGTGCTTGAGGACGCAGTTGCCTTCTTCGCTCCGAGAGTGCCCCTTCTTCATACTCCCAACAACCCCGGTGTTGTCGGAGTGCAGGCGAAACATTGACCACTTGGGGTAAGCATGGTGCAGCCCCAGAAAGAGGATGCCTTGCAAGGCCAATTCCACTGCAACAGCTTCTGCCCAACCGATATTGAATTGCAGCTTTGGGCCTACCCAAAAACCTGGGGCCCAGCGCCAAGCCACCCAGTGGGTTCCTACCACAATTGCAACACCATAGGACAAGCTGGCATCCCCCCACCAACCGAGATCTACCTGCACCGGAGAGACTAAAGGAATTTTGTTGGGAAGGATTTCGAGTAACCACTGGATCCACGAGAGATCCCGGGATAGTGCATGCGGCACCGTCAAGTGAGCACGGTGTGAATGGAAGTCTTGGGCAAAACGGCCTATGAGGAAGTCAATAACATGCAGAGCAGGAAGGTAATACAGGATGCCCACTGGAAGAGCGAATGAATGGTCTGATTAGCGGATAGATACAGGAGATGTGGATAAGCTTTCCCTGCAGGGACAGAGCTGAACGGGCTGTAAATGTCGCCACCGGAACCTGCCATGCCCGCACCAGCTCCTTCATGGCCACCAGTTTCTTCTCGGGCAGCAAGACCACCTTCTGAGCCAAATCCCAGATGAAACCAATATACTGCTGAGATGTGGAAAACTTTTGAGTCTTCTCCACACTCCATGGAACACCAAAGGCTGCAGTCAGGGCCATGAACTCCTCCTCCGTCCAAGACTGTCCTGGAAAACGGATGGCAAAGAAGTCATCAACCCACTTCAAAAGGCCATGAATGCCCCACTTTTTGTATATAGCCAGCAGCATGTCAGCCAAGGAACCAAAGACGCCCGCACTGGAAGCTATCCCAAAGCAAACAGTGCCATTGACCCTGACCTTCCCTTCCCACAACAGGCAAAGCGAGTTCTGCTGGAGAGGATGAACTGGCATAATCCGGTACGCTGCTTTTATATTGAATGTTGCAGCCTCGCAACCATTGGGCAGGGATAGGATGAGAGCTGCAGTGTTGGCAAAGGTGCCCCACTCTGTACATCAGGAAAAGCTGTTTTTGCCTAGGTGACCCCAGAGTGGCCTAAAGCAAACTAGGTGACCTATGAATCCTATGGCATCCTAGGAATTTGGGCTCGTCCCTTGCCAGTCAAGGCTCTTGAGGATTCCCTAGGCAAGCCTAGGTTTGCCCAGGTTTCATAGGATTCATAGGTCACCTAGTTTGCTTTAGGCCACTCTGGGGTCACCTAGGCAAAAACAGCTTTTCCTGATGTAGGGAACTCGGTCGCATCTATTCCACTGTTCACTGAAGGAATAACAGAATCCCGAGGGTAAGACATATCCTGCACCAGGCGGAAGGAATCTGTGCCTGGCTTGGGAACAAGGCCAAAAGGAGAGGTACGAAAAGGACCAATGATAGACTCCAGCTCTGCTGGCAAGTAAGCTCTGGAGTAGCGGCCAGCTGCCTCCTCCTGAGCAATGTAAGAAGAAATGAACAATGGATCGAGAAGCAAAGAACAATGGTTCTCGAAATAAATAGGTGCATGAGAGGGGGCCTCTCACGCCAACATCAAAAACCTTGAACAACCCCATCCACCACATGCTGCCAGTCCCTCAGTATGCCAAACGAGTCTAGGACCTGGCAGAGCTTCACTGCGTCCAGAGGCGTAACCACCTGATGCGGATCCTCAGCCGGGACGCAAGCTGGATCATTTGAGATGGGGGCAGGCTGCCGCACCATGACCCTCAGCGCTGCACAAGGAGCATTCATGGACGTTGGGACACTCGGAACCTCGGGAACAGGAGGAGGAGCGGGCATAGTTAAAGCAGTAGTTCTGACCTGTGCCACTAATGAGGCTGTTTGGGTACCAAGGGTCGTTGGCAAGACGTGCACATGCACGCCCTGTGATTGTCTTCTCAGTGGAGCAGCTGGCTGGGCGACCTGGAGGCTGATTTTCCTCGACCAGTAGATCCTCGAGTGGGCCCCACCATGGAGGGGGACAGCTTTGCTAGTACTGATTCCGCCACCGAAACCCTGGTGCACACCAGGTCCAGACGAGCCTGGTCATACACACTGATGTCAATCTGGCTGTCCATGGCGACCGCAAGGCGCAAGTCTGCATCGTAGTGCATCGCGAGTCTCCAGTCGACGCTTTGACCAATGTTGACACAGTTCCTGGCATGAGCCTCCCACTTGGCACCAACTGCCGGTCCCTGAATGTCACTGACGGCCTTGACGAGCAGCTCAAGGCACCCCTGCCAGTCGTGTGGAGGGATAGCAAATTCCCCTGTCCTGTCCGCTGGAGCCTCACTGGAGGTCAGGGCACCAGTCGCAGCGTCAAACAAAAATGCCACCGATGACTGCTTGGACTGGCGACGGTTTGCTGGGAGGAGGAGGGGAAGGGGAACATACTCGTATTTCATGATGAGTTTCCTGACCTTCTCCAGGATGCCTGAACAGAAGGCAAGGTGAGCAAGCGGCTCAAAGGTATGATAGGACTGCAGGAACCAGGATGTTCCACACACGGCGAGGGACCAGGGTGTCCCTCGCCCAACGGGATAGGAGGCAGGCTGCTCCGTCAGAGAGCCTGGACACTCCCTTCAGCGAATCAGGGAATTCACCATACAGGACTGAAACTGGAGGACTGGACAGGAAATTGAGGAAAGGAAAATGAGGCGAACCTGTATCAAATCGGTCACCAATGTAGCCATCTTCAATAGCTGGCACAACCACTCTATCACTCTTGGATGCCAAGACTGGTGAGGCAGAAGAAGCACCCCGAATGCCTGCCTCAATGCAAGCCACAATATATGGGCCTCCATATCCTCTTGCGTAGCAAAGGTAAGGCCTTGGGAGACCATAAAAGGATTTGATTGGGCCTGGGAGCTACCGTTTCTGGACCTGAGAGAGGAGAGCCTGCACCCCCACCTGCCACGCCCAAGGAAGCTTGAGGATCAGTACCGCTACCTCCCAGAGCAGTACCACCTGCCGAGGAACTATTAGAGCCCGCACCCGGGACCGAAGCGCTATTGACTCCCGCAGTTCCTGGCAGGGGCGCCGCTGACCCTGAAGACCCTGAAGAGCGGTTGGCGGGTGAAGGAGGTTGGGCTGCTGTGGTGCTAGATGTCAAGGAGGCCACAGCAGGCGATGCCAAGGAAGTAGGCATTCCATCGAGTTGTCACTGTTGTGATGAAAAATTTTCACCTGGCATTGGAAAATTGTTCAGGTGGGCTGAAGGGCCATTGTGTGCTGGTGGTATGTTATGATTACCAGTCATTGTAGCGTAGATTAAGGAGCAGTAGAATAAAGAAGCTGAAGAGAGAGTCAGACCTAAGTCTGTTTTATTGTGCACTTGCTGTTGCGATGACTCAGGTGGAAGCGGGAACAAAGTGTATCACACCGCACTTCGCTTCCCGCTCCGCTGGACATTGATGCCGTGATTTGTCACCCCGGCATCTCACACATCAAATAACATTGTAGCTTCCTACTACGTTTCCCACTCAATCCCAGACAACCAATGTCTGATCATCGCATAGTGGACTCGGAAGCAGCTTTCAACGTTAGTCAGAACTACTTTTTGCAATCTGGGTGAAGACTGATGACATCTACACTCATCAGCGCATCATGTATGGTTTCGGCAGCACATCTACAATCTCAGCATCTATGTACAGATACCACTACCCCTACCATGTAAACACTCTCTACATATATGATCCAGCAAAATATATCAAGTTCTCCCCTTAGAATACATCTACTTTGCAGGTTGATCCCTCGGTGCAATCATATCCCAGCGATGATAGAACACAGAGCATGTGATTTTGCATGCTATATTTTTGTGGTTATTCCCCTCACAAGCATGAACTGAAAACCAAAGCCTAGTAGAAAAGGTAAAGCTGTCCTCCTCGGTGACCTCTGTAGATTCACTCTCCATCCCCAGCGGGATTATACTCTAATGCACCTTGAATGCACCTGTGTACTTCAACCACCCATCTTCCAATCTAATCACACTTACACTTTCTACGATGTTCTCCCCTCAGTGCTACTGCAACATACCGATGCTTCTGTGGTTTGTTCAGGTTCTATGCACTTTTCCGAGCATATAGAATTGTTTTCTGAGAGCTTTGCTTCGTCAAATATAGCTCCATCATGAAAATGCAATCAGCGCATTTCTTTCCTAATCAGGATATATTATGGCGGAAGTAATTACTATAACAGTATTATGGCGGAAGTAATTACTATAACAGTATTAAGGTACCGATCTTTCAGAACAGAAACTCGGCAATAAATTGCCCTTGTAATTGCCGAACCTTTAGGTTTGGCTCCTTCAGAAAGATGATACGACTGCGGCCGGGGGAATCCCCCTCCCAATCCCCCGTATGACTCACACTGCTTGTAATATCAATTGGTCATATTCTCTGGCTGACATTTCATAAATTACATAGTCCCTCCCTGTGCCAAAATCCATTATTTAACGTTCAGTAAGTAAGTACATCCCATCCAGTAATAAAAGCTATCCACCTGAGAATACAACCTTCCCAGCTTCATACACCAGACCGCCTCAAATGGCTCCTGCCAACGTTAGACCAGGTTAGACCATCATTGCTCAATGGCAGTGGGCACTACCGACCACTTTTATTTTGCTTCGTCTTTCCACTCAGGCGGCTAGCAGACTCCGTGCACTGAGTTGATTTTATTTGAACTACCCTTCCCCTGCCTTACTCCACACACTGACTAGGTAGACTAACTCCCTACCTCCTCTTTGCCTGAAATCCAGCTTAGCCTGACACTGAGCTCATATGCCAACTCCCCATGCTCTCCACGCACACTAAAACTTCACCCAAACTCTGTTCGATGACTATTTCTTGTATTTCCCCCAGCTTACCCCATGCACTGACCCTGTATACCAACACTACATGCTCACTGTGCACACTAAGTACTATCTGCAGAAACTTTCCTCACTGACTATCTCTTGTATCCCCCCCTGCTTACTCCATGCACTGACCTCTTATACCAACACTATGTGCTCACTGTGCTCGCTGACTATCTCTTGTATATGCCCCTGAAGTTACTCTTTACACTGACCTCATATGCTCCCCATGCACACTATCTCTGCGCAAACCCCTCTCACTGACTATTTCTTGTATCCCCAGCTTACTCTGTGCACTGACCTCGTATACCAACTCTGCAAGCTCACTGTACACCAACTGTACACACAGCCTACCTACAACAGACACTACAGCAGTGAGGATAGTAAGCACACTGAGTAGGCATGGAAAGTTGTTAGAATGGTCAGCATACCTACAACGGATGCTAAGGCAGTGAGGACAGTCAGTGCATTTTGTAGGCATGGAAAGTCGTGAGAACAGTCAGCCTACCTACAACAGATACTACAGCAGTGAGGATAGTCAGTGTACTTAGTAGGTGTAGAAAATTGTGAGAATAGTTGGTTTACCTACAACAGATGCCAGGGCAGCCAGGTTGGTCAGTGCACTTACTGGGTGTGAAAAGTCATGAGAATGGTCAGTGTACTTACAACAGATGCTACAGCAGTGAGGATAGTTGGTGAACCTAGTAGGCTTTAGAAATTTGGCTGGATGGTCATCTCACTGATATTGCATACCAGACTAGAGGGGATAGTCAGTGGGTAAACTCAGTGAAGGCATCGCGCATAGGTAGCAAGCCAACAAATGTATTATATAGTCAGTGCACTTAGGAAGTATGAAACCTCCACATACTTTGGGAGGGGAGGGGGATCCCCCGGCCGCAGTCATACGGTTGTTCTCGGCTCCTTAGATGAAAGTATTTCCAAACCATTCTCACGGTCCCGTTTTGGAAACCCTAACCTTAGAGCTAAAAGGTTCGGCCCTTTGCCGCTTGCGGCCAGCCCCCCCAGTCATTGCCGAGTATGTAAGATGATATTTCCAAACCATTCTCACGGTCCCGTTTTGGCAACCCTAACCTTAGAGCTAAAAGGTTCGAAGACACAACAATGGACTCGGAGAACGCATCAACTGACCTGTGACAGTTAGGTTTGTCTCCCGTAGGCAGACTCAACCTCGGCAAGCGAGCTTAATTTAGGTAGTGGATGATCCCTCTATCTTACTTGACGTCAACCTCAGGACTGCTTTAGGCCTAACAGGCTCACCTCAATCCAGTTTCCAGTTAACGGATCATCTAGCTCTTCCTCGACTCGTGAGATCACCCGTTTTAGCATTCCTAAACAGCAAGAGTTCCTCCTGTGCATCGCATGAATTGGATCACAAACACTGGTAAATCTCCTCCGTGCTCTTCCTATTACTCCAAGTACCCCGTAAAACATCGTATGTTCCTGCTTTATCAGCGGAGAGGTATACGTTGACGGCTGCTGGACGACATCGAGGTTGATGTATCTGACGAACCGACACTAGGAGTACTCTTGTCATCAGCTTTGACACGCTAGCCTCTATAGTCATGCCCGCTTTCTCCTACCGCCACTGTCGGTGACTCGGCGTAAATGCCTCGCTTCCTTTTCTTCAAACCTTCATGACACTGTTGTCTCCCGAAAGCAAACTCTAAAACCTCTTGACACTTTAAGTCGAGATATGGTTAGAATGACACTGCCTAGATTATCCTAAGCGTCCTACTTCTGAGTCCTGTAGCTTGTCTACATCATCCTGTAGCTGTTTTGCATTATCCTGCAGCTCGCGTTTTTTTTCAGCTCATCCCTCAATACGTCAACGTTTCAGAGATCGGTTATTTCGAGCAGTTGAAACATGAAGAGAACGAGCGGAAGGAAATGCTGTGTGGCTATGTAGCAAGGCAGCTTCCTAGCAATAGCTCTCATAAGTGTTGAGGAATGATAGAAGCAAATTTCTTCTCCCATAATCCGTTTTTACGGGCGTTCAGTTTTCGTGAATAGTCCCATTATGCATGTAAGTACGCTCGTCAAAGTCATAAGCGAAGCAAGTCAGCCCTAAGCCAAAAGTTTGATCTTCGCCTCCTTCACTTCATCCGCTTCGACTCTGTTTATAGAAGAGGCCCAGGCTGTTTCGGATTGATTAGGCGTTTGCGAGCTGTCGCGGTTTTTGTAACTTCGCATTTAGTTTTGCACTTGCCTTTCGGCGAAGCCACTGGAATATACGACCGTGACCGGGACCTGGCGGGTATGGCTTGACGATTGGATGTAACATGAAGTTGTTCCATACTACTCCCGTTAGAACCCCTAAATTTGGCTGATCTTCAGAAGTCACCCATGTTTTCACGATGGGAGCTGGGAACAAATCTCTTGTAGCACTGGGGACAGCAGAGGTACCCCGGTTATGACGATGGATTCCCAAACTGGAAGAGGTGCGACTGGAACAACGCGAGCGAACGGATCACAATTTTCCTCTACGATCGAGGTCGGCGCGTACGAGAAAGACGGGCCGAAGACGAGAAAGATCTAGGGCGAGGACAAACTGCGGTAGTAGATGTCCCTGAGCTCATGGAAGGCAGACAACTAGAATCACTAATGAGCGGGGAAAATTTAGCCCGCGCAGTCTCAGATGCG